>CAXAKS010000266.1:0-44898 GCA_963969495.1 Ceratothoa steindachneri | reverse complement strand
GCCGCGTGACGTCAGCGTCAGCCAGAAACGCCATCGAGAATGACGTCACGGAAAATACCCACGCGGGATCAGCAGCCTCCGATTACACATCTTCTTGTAAAGTTATTTTCCATTCTGAACAAAAGGGTAAAAATGACACTATCAGAAAACAAAGAAAAATGCCGCAAACTCGCACAGAGAATTAACTTGCAAAAAAAACCATTTATTAAATTTTCCAAATTGGGTCCGATAAAAAAAGACGAATTTATACTTAATTTTAGAAAATAATCGAAAATATTACGGTATTTCCTTCGTTGATAAAGAGAAAATGATGGATTTGAAGAATTTAAATTTAGATTTTATCGAAAAACAAAAAGAAATCATGAATGGCAAAGAATTTAAAAAGATTTTAAAGAAATATACTGAAAAAAGTTTCACTCAAGCTAATTGGGATCGACAACGCCAATGTTGAAGGTCTACTATATAAATCATTTCAAAAGGAGAAGAAAATTACGACAAGAAAAGAGTAAATGTGGACCGCGGTTTTTTGATATGTCCGAGATATTAAGAAAACAGCTTTCCGCTAATAAAAGCTAAATCTGAATAGGTGGAATCAAATTAAAAGAAATTTATTGGATATAACAAAAGTTTTGAGAGAGAAACATATTGAAATTTGCGAAATGAAAAGTTTTCAGCAGAGAAAATTCATTTGCAATATATTGGCAGAATGGATTTGCGAAGAAACACTTTCACCCAACACCTATTATTTGAAAATAATATACTTTGTTAAATTTTTACGGGCGATGATTGATCTAGATTTGTGCGAGTCAAAAAGAGATGTGAAAATTTGATAATTGTATTACAACGGATGGAATTTCTGTGTTTTAGATATTGGAAAAATGAAGAAAAACAAAAAAAAACACCCTGAAAACCATATTAAAGATGTAAAAAATATATATAATCGGTATCGATCCAGGAAATACAAATGCAGTTTACTGCGTTGAATTAGATTAAAAAAATTCATTCGAAGAAAATAATGAAGGGTAACTTGCGACGATAAAAAGTCATCTTTATTTTATCTTTTACCTACAGTATATTTCAACTGTGGGGTGGGGAAAGCAGAACGCAATGTCATTTCAGTTTGAGAAATAATCATGGCGCAAGAGTGGCGAGACGGCTCGAATACCTCATGGCGCCACTCATTTCCGGTTGAGCAGGGCGGGCTCGAATTACAGCCAATCGAGTCTCGAGAATGACGTCACGGAAAAATCCCCACGCGACGGATGATCAACGAGGTTCGCCTCCGATAGAGTAAAATACACAAACTTTGGTAAAGTTATAATCGGTATCGATCACGGAATTACAAACGCAGTTTACTGCGTTGAATTAGATCAATTTTCATTCGAAGAAAATGATGACGGTAACTTTAGTTATCGAGTGGTCGGTAAACCCAAAAAACTTACTTCTGGACAATACTATCACGATTCGAAAATGAAAAATTTTAAAGAAATATGCTCAGAATTTATATCAAAATTTAACAAAAAAAATGACACCCGAAAATTTAACTGTCGTACAAAACATGAATCCATCTGAAAAATTAACAAATTATACTCGAAAATATATCAAAAATTACGACGAAATTTGGAAATTGGCCGCAATCAAGAATTTAAGACGTCTTAGATTTCTAGTTTATCAAAAGAAACACAGTGTCGTAGATAAATTTATCGAAAATTTGGTCAAAGATAAGAAAGAATTTCATATCGCGTACGGTGCGGCGAATTTCAATTCGGCAAAGAAAGGTTGTACATATTCTGCTCCGAATCAGTTTGTTTTCAAAAAAACTTGTTGAAAAAGTTGGAAAAAGAAATATTTCTCTGGTGGACGAATTCAATACTTCCAAGAGTTGTCCCATTGATAACAAAGTTGCGGTTGACAAAGTAGCCAAGTTAGTCGATGCAACAACAGAAGATGGCAGGTTAGAGAAGAGGGAGATTCGAGGACTCAGAAAATGTTCCCACATTCATGTTGTCGATGACAACGGAGTCGTCAAATCTCACTCTAAAAAAAACAAGAGCAAAAGAGGAACTTTTCTCAATCGAGACTCGATCGGCGCGATTAACATTGCACGCCGTCTAATCTGGCAGGTTTTACATAAAAATTTGGTAGAACCAAGAGAAAAGTTGGTTCAGTTTACTGCGTTGAATTAGATCAAATTTTCATTCGAAGAAAATAATTACGGGTAACTTGCGACGATAAAAAAGTCGTCTTTTATTTATTTCAACTGTGGGGTAAATTTTTGAACTAATAATAACTTGCCAGATTAGGCCGCAAAGTCATTTCAGGTTGAGAAATATTCATGGTGCCAGAGTGGCGAGACGGCTCGAATACCACAAGGCGCCACTCATTTCCGGCGGGGTAATAATCATGGCGCCAGAGTGGCGAGACGGCTCGAATTTCACATGGCGCCACTCATTTCCGGCGGGGTAATAATCATTGGCGCCATAGTGTCGGGGGTGGGGCTCGAAATACACATGTAAACCGTTTTGGTTACAGTATTATTTCAACTATGGATAAATTTGCAAAGTTTTTTTCTCGTCAAAATAAGTGTTTTTCTGAACCAACTTTCCTCTTGGTTCCACGAAAATTTGGTCAAACATAAGAAAGATCTGCTCCGAATCAGTTTGTTTTTTTCAAAAATAACTTGTTGAAAAAGTCGGAAAAAAGAAATATTTCTCTGGTGGTATAGACGAATTCAATACTTCCAAGAGTTGTCCCATTGATAACAAATTGACAAAGTAGCCAAGTTAGTCGATGCAACGATCGGCGCGATTAATCTGCCGTATAATCTGCCAAGTTTCACATAAAAATTTGGTGGAACCAAGAGAAAAGTTGGTTCAGAAAAAAAAAACATATTTTGGGTAGAAAAACTACTTTGCAAATCTACCCATAGTTGAAATAATACTGAAACGTTTCATACGAATAATCTGTTAGTTTTCTTGGGAGTTTAAGTCTAATAGAGTACGAAAAAAGTACGTAAAAGTTCGTAAAAGTACGTAAAAGTACGTAAAAGTACGTAAAAGTACGTAAAAGTACGAAAAAGTACGAAAAAGTACGTAAAAGTACGAAAAAGTACGGAATATACGGACAATTTCGAAAAAGTACGGAATATACGGAAAATTTCGAAAGATGAGTGAAATAGTTCGAAAAAGTAACAGATTAAAACAATTATTAAAATTATATTAAAAATTGTACGAAATATAAAAAACGTACAGGTGTAACTACCTAACCTAACCTAACCTAACCTAACCTAACCTAACCTAACCCAACCTAACCTAACCTAACCTAACCTAACCTAACCTAACCTAACCTAACCTAACCCAACCTAACCTAACCTAACCTAACCTAACCTAACCTAACCTAACCTAACCTAACCTAACCTAACCTAACCTAACCTAACCTAACCTAACCTAACCTAACCCAACCCAACCCAACCCAACCTAACCCAACCTAACCTAACCTAACCTAACCTAACCTAACCTAACCTAACCTAACCTAACCTAACCTAACCTAACCTAACCTAACCTAACCTAACCTAACCCAACCCAACCCAACCCAACCTAACCCAACCTAACCTAACCTAACCTAACCTAACCTAACCTAACCTAACCTAACCTAACCTAACCTAACCTAACCTAACCTAACCCAACCTAACCTAACCTAACCTAACCTAACCTAACCTAACCTAACCTAACCTAACCTAACCTAACCTAACCTAACCCAACCCAACCCAACCCAACCCAACCCAACCCAACCTAACCTAACCTAACCTAACCTAACCTAACCTAACCTAACCCCCCATCGAAGTCAGACTAATAGGTCGGTAGTTTGACGGATGGCTGGAGGATCCTTTCTTGAAGATCGGAGTCACCTCCGCCTCACGCCAGTCTCTAGGAACGCATCCGGTCCGGATTGACATGTTAAAGATAGCGCACAGATGTCGTGATACTTCATCGCACACTTCCTTCAACACCTTGGGTAGAAACCCGTCCGGTCCAGGAGACTTATTCGTCTTTAGGTCAGCGATCTTTTTCTTTATTTCTCCTTCGGTGAAATCCATTGCCTCCAGCTTTTCCCCCGAGTAGGAATCCGTGGGCTGGGGGATGGGACCACACTCTTTAGTAAACACTGAGGAGAAGTAGTCATTGAGAAGGTTAGCATTTTCTGCATCTGACTGAGTTAATGCACCCTCCTCGTCCACTAGGGGCCCAATCCTACGATGGATTGGTTTACGGCTATTTACATAGCCGAAGAACTCCTTGGGATTCTCCTTGCAGAGTCTCGCCACTCGGAGTTCCTCAGACCGCTTAGCCGCCCTTATGCTGGACTTCACTCTCCTGGCTAGCCTCCGGTACTCGTCAAAGGCACCCGAGATCTTCGATCGCCGGTACGCATTTCTCTTCTCCCTAAGCAGTTGGCCGATTTCTCGATTAAACCACTTTGGTTGAACAGAAGACCGACGGAGGCATTTCAGAGGGATGCAACTTGATTGAAGACTCATGAATTTATTTTTGAAATTGTTCCACGAATCCTCAACCTCTTCGCATACCGCTAGCCTTACATCAGTCACGAAGGCGTGCAAAGTCTGCTCTTCTCAAGTCAAGTTTCCTTGATTGACTGGCAGCAGACCTTACCTTCGGGATCTTGACGGTAAATCTAACTAGCTGGTGATCACTGCCACCGAGCTCTTCGCCTACAGAGACATCCTCAACGATATCATCCTCAGAGGTGAAGACCAAGTCGAGGATATTGTCTCCTCTCGTCGTTTCTCTGACCCATTGAGTGAGGAACTCGTTGTTGGCGAACTCCAGGAGTAGCGCGCTATCGCCACAGGCTGCTCTGGTTTCCCAGTCAACTTGTCTGTTGAAGTCGCCCATAACGATGCACACTCTGCCTTGAACAAGCTCACCCAGCAGCTGGTACAGTTCCCTGTCCTTCTCAACGGGTTGGGAAGGGGGTCTGTAAAGCACCAGGGTCCTGTATCTGACAGGACCTATCTCTAGGTCAACGCCTAGGAGCTCGTGATCGGATATAATGTTGGAGTTCGTAGATTTGATTGTATCCTTGACATACAACATTACACCGCCACCCTCTCTGTCCGGCCTATCTTTGTGGAAGAGTTGGTAGCCAGGAACCGTGAATTCGCCTTCAAAGTCTCGGTTTGACGTTTTTATCCACGATTCTGTTATGGCTACCATTTCGGGTTCTTCCGTCGCTACGAGGCCACGGAGCTCAGGAAACTTGTTCCTGATTGACCTCGCATTGAACAGAAGAACTTTCAGGGAGTCCCCGACTGTAGGACTCCCTATGCTCTTCCGTTTCCCGGCTTCTTTGTTGGCGAGGCACCCCTTTTTGCGACCTCTGAGAAGGTCGTTCCTGGAGTGACACGGGCGTACTGGCGTACGTCCGCCCTCACTCTGGGCCGGATACTCCTTTCGGTCCTCTCTACGACATTCTGGATCATGTTCGACAGAAAGGCCTTTCCTTTAAAGGAAAGATGTACCCCATCCCTTTGGTAGAGATCATTTCTACCATAAAAGGTGCGGTACGGGTCCACAAAGAAGACCCCCTCTGCCGTACACAAATCTGCCAGGCGCCGGTTTAGAGACCCAACCTAACCTAACCTAACCTAACCTAACCTAACCTAACCCAACCCAACCCAACCCAACCCAACCCAACCCAACCCAACCCAACCCAACCCAACCTAACCTAACCTAACCTAACCTAACCCAACCCAACCCAACCCAACCCAACCCAACCCAACCCAACCCAACCCAACCCAACCTAACCTAACCTAACCTAACCTAACCTAACCTAACCTAACCCAACCCAACCCAACCCAACCCAACTCAACCCAACCCAACCCAACCCAACCCAACCTAACCTAACCTAACCTAACCTAACCTAACCTAACCTAACCTAACCTAACCTAACCCCCCATCGAAGTCAGACTAATAGGTCGGTAGTTTGACGGATGGCTGGAGGATCCTTTCTTGAAGATCGGAGTCACCTCCGCCTCACGCCAGTCTCTAGGAACGCATCCGGTCCGGATTGACATGTTAAAGATAGCGCACAGATGTCGTGATACTTCATCGCACACTTCCTTCAACACCTTGGGTAGAAACCCGTCCGGTCCAGGGGACTTATTCGTCTTTAGGTCAGCGATCTTTTTCTTTATTTCTCCTTCGGTGAAGTCCATTGCCTCCAGCTTTTCCCCCGAGTAGGAATCCGTGGGCTGGGGGATGGGACCACACTCTTTAGTAAACACTGAGGAGAAGTAGTCATTGAGAAGGTTAGCATTTTCTGCATCTGACTGAGTTAATGCACCCTCCTCGTCCACTAGGGGCCCAATCCTACGATGGATTGGTTTACGGCTATTTACATAGCCGAAGAACTCCTTGGGATTCTCCTTGCAGAGTCTCGCCACTCGGAGTTCCTCAGACCGCTTAGCCGCCCTTATGCTGTACTTCACTCTCCTGGCTAGCCTCCGGTACTCGTCAAAGGCACCCGAGATCTTCGATCGCCGGTACGCATTTCTCTTCTCCCTAAGCAGTTGGCCGATTTCTCGATTAAACCACTTTGGTTGAACAGAAGACCGACGGAGGCATTTCAGAGGGATGCAACTTGATTGAAGACTCATGAATTTATTTTTGAAATTGTTCCACGAATCCTCAACCTCTTCGCATACCGCTAGCCTTACATCAGTCACGAAGGCGTGCAAAGTCTGCTCTTCTCAAGTCAAGTTTCCTTGATTGACTGGCAGCAGACCTTACCTTCGGGATCTTGACGGTAAATCTAACTAGCTGGTGATCACTGCCACCGAGCTCTTCGCCTACAGAGACATCCTCAACGATATCATCCTCAGAGGTGAAGACCAAGTCGAGGATATTGTCTCCTCTCGTCGTTTCTCTGACCCATTGAGTGAGGAACTCGTTGTTGGCGAACTCCAGGAGTAGCGCGCTATCGCCACAGGCTGCTCTGGTTTCCCAGTCAACTTGTCTGTTGAAGTCGCCCATAACGATGCACACTCTGCCTTGAACAAGCTCACCCAGCAGCTGGTACAGTTCCCTGTCCTTCTCAACGGGTTGGGAAGGGGGTCTGTAAAGCACCAGGGTCCTGTATCTGACAGGACCTATCTCTAGGTCAACGCCTAGGAGCTCGTGATCGGATATAATGTTGGAGTTCGTAGATTTGATTGTATCCTTGACATACAACATTACACCGCCACCCTCTCTGTCCGGCCTATCTTTGTGGAAGAGTTGGTAGCCAGGAACCGTGAATTCGCCTTCAAAGTCTCGGTTTGACGTTTTTATCCACGATTCTGTTATGGCTACCATTTCGGGTTCTTCCGTCGCTACGAGGCCACGGAGCTCAGGAAACTTGTTCCTGATTGACCTCGCATTGAACAGAAGAACTTTCAGGGAGTCCCCGACTGTAGGACTCCCTATGCTCTTCCGTTTCCCGGCTTCTTTGTTGGCGAGGCACCCCTTTTTGCGACCTCTGAGAAGGTCGTTCCTGGAGTGACACGAGCGTACTGGCGTACGTCCGCCCTCACTCTGGGCCGGATACTCCTTTCGGTCCTCTCTACGACATTCTGGATCATGTTCGACAGAAAGGCCTTTCCTTTAAAGGAAAGATGTACCCCATCCCTTTGGTAGAGATCATTTCTACCATAAAAGGTGCGGTACGGGTCCACAAAGAAGACCCCCTCTGCCGTACACAAATCTGCCAGGCGCCGGTTTAGAGACACATTCATCGAGTGAGCGGTCCGTGTTGGACCTCTCCTCGGGAGCATCCCGACTACCACACGCTTGCGGGTTTTCAGCCCACAGTCGTCCACGGCACCCATGACCGTGTGGAGGATTTTATCTGTAGGGCCTACCCTACCTCCTCTCAGGTACAGGTCGTTTCCACCGACCATCAGAGCAACGACTGAGCTCTCAGAAATCTGTGATTTCTCAGCCTCTACTCTGATGTGGTGGTTACCACATCCTGGCAGGCAGCTTACCTTCACACTAGTGCGAAGGCGGGCCGCTAGCAGGAACTGCAAGCCCCGTGCTTGAGAATCACCAATAAGGGTGACTCTTGCACATTTGTCAGCAGGAGACTTATTCTTTCCTCTCGGAAGCGACTTGCCGCTTTCCTCTTGTATCTCTGCATTTTTCTTTTTTTTCTTCCTCATCTTATTTTTCTTCTCTTCATTTGTTTTCTCTTCTTCCGTTTCTCTTTTCTCTTCTTCCGTTTCTCTTTTCTCTTCTTCTCTTTCCACTTTCCCATGCGCACCAGTAGCGCTCGAGTCCTCTACACTGGGGTGAGCTGCATTATGGTCCTTTTTCTTCTTTTTCTTTTTCTTCTTCTCATTGGCTCCGCATGGCACAAGTGGGACTGCCAATGCAGTTTCACCTCCTTGGGCTGGAGTCACATCGGCGGAACCACCCAAGTCAGTGGGACTTTCGTCTCGAGCTTGAGCCGACTGGGCCTCTAGTTTAGAGGCTAGCTCTAGGATCTTTTCCTCGAGACGCCGAATGTGAAGCGCGTGCTGCGTTTCTAGGGTCTGCAGTTTATTTTCCAGCGCCATAGATTTTTCTTCAGAGGCTGTGAAGAGATCCTTGAGTTCATTGCAGCATGCCACTGCCTCTCGGATCTCTCCTTTAAGGATGCAATCGGTGCATATACTTCCCGGGTGGCATTTCGAAAAACATCCTTCCGGGAAGTCCACGCACCACTTATCCTTCTGGCATATCGCACATGTATATTTAAGTGTAGCTGGACCTTTTTTCCCTGTCATTTTAAACACTTTCTCTCTTTCAAAACTGTGTGACCAATCAATAGAAAAAAGGGGGTTGGTGAGTTCTCCCCGCGTGAGTCGCTCCCGCCTATCGATCGGAGACCTTTCGGAGTCTTCCAGAAGGCACGCTCCATGTGCTGCTGTTCGTCCGACCGAGTCGTCAAGCCTCGGCGTGCCGTGGCTCCCAACCAAGCAGCACAGACGGTCCCCGAAGGGGCCATCGATTTGTCACCAGGTGAACAACAACGAAGCACGCCCCTTACTAAACTCCTACTAGTTCCCTTCACAACGGCCAGGATCTCGGAGCAGCGTTCAATGGATATCCCGCCCCACCAAGAGACTCGACCCAAGGCTTTTTATTGGCCTGGCAACCAACCTGGGAACAAAGGGCCGTCACCTCGGACCGATGCTACCAGAGGCACCCGTCAAAAAGTCAAAGGTACACACAAGCTCTCTTCCCGCGACAAGGGGGCGTCACCTCTCCCTCTCAGAGAGAGAGAGAGTAACAAGGAAAGTAAGTACCCTAGGAGACCTTACGGTCCATTCAAAGAGGGTACCTTTAGGCTAGCAATCGAGCGGGCACATGGCTGCTCAATTGTTTTGCGTCCCTAAACGGCCACTTTTCAAGACTTTGTCTAGTCTTGACTTGAACTGGTCAACAGATTCACTGTTGACAACTTCCACTGGAAGTGCGTTCCACATACCGCAGATACTATAAGTGAAAAAATTTCCACACAGATTGCGGTTGTAACGCTTCAGTTCAAGTTTGAAGCCGTGATTGCGCGTTCTGTTCTCACTCAGTGTGAAAATAGCCCGGTAGTCAACATTGTCGAACCCTCGAATTATTTTGAAAACTTCGATGAGCTGACCACGCTGTCTACGGGTTTCCAGCGAGAACAGATCTAATTCCCTTAGTCTATCCTCATAACTTTTATGTCGGATAGAGGGAATCAGCTTGGTTGCCCTGGCTTGTACGCGTTCCAATCTCGCTATGTCCTTTCGCAATGAAGGACTCCAAAATTGTACGGCATACTCCAGGTGCGGTCGGACAAGTGAGTTGTACAGGCACAGTACAATCTCCTGGTTCCGATAACCAAACTGGCGCTTAATATAGCCTAGCATCCTTTGGGCCTTTTTCTCCGCCTCAATGCACTGTTTCGAGAACTTGAGGTCACTAGTGATTGTTACACCCAAGTCCTTCTCAGTGTCGGTGGATTCCATAGCAGTGCCCTTAAGGATATACTGAGATTGGGGGTTTCTGTGGCCGATATGCATCACTTTGCATTTGCCCACGTTAAAAGGCATTTGCCACGTGTCCGACCACTCCCCAATCTTCCCAAGATCTTCCTGCAGGCGGGCAGTATTTCCATCCTTTGCAACGTTCATACCAAGCTTGGTATCGTCGGCAAATTTGGAAATCTTCGCAACCATGTCACCGTCCATGTCGTTGACGTAGATGATGAATAGTAGTGGTCCCAGGACAGAACCTTGAGGCACCCCGCTAGTAACGGGCACCCACTCAGAAGACTGTCCATTTACCACCACCCGTTGCCGTCTGCCACTTAGCCAGTTCTCGATCCAGCCGGCTACCTTTCCCTCTATGCCAAGCGCTCGCACTTTCCGGAGAAGGCGGCGGTGTGGTACCTTATCAAAGGCTTTCTGAAAGTCTAGGTACACCACATCCACCGCCTTGTCCCGATCGTGCTCACTGAAAACGAAGTGGAAGAATTCTACAAGGTTCGTCAGGCATGACCGTTGCCTTCGGAAGCCGTGCTGGGAACTCCTCAGTAGCAGGTTTGACTCTAAATACGACGTCACTTTGTCCACCATGATGCTTTCCATGAGTTTACCGACTATCGAAGTCAGACTGATAGGTCGGTAGTTCGACGGTTGGTTACGGTCTCCTTTCTTGAAGATAGGAGTCACCTCCGCCTCACGCCAGTCTCTAGGAACGCATGCGGTCCGGATTGACATGTTAAAGATAGCGCACAGATGTCGTGATACTTCATCGCACACTTCCTTCAACACTTTAGGTAGAAACCCGTCCGGTCCAGGGGACTTATTCGTCTTTAGGTCAGCGATCTTTTTCTTTATTTCTCCTTCGGTGAAGTCCATTGCCTCCAGCTTTTCCCCCGAGTAGGAATCCGTGGGCTGGGGAATGGGACCACACTCTTCAGTAAACACTGAAGAGAAGTAGTCGTTGAGGAGGTTAGCATTTTCTGCATCTGAATGCTTTAATGTCCCCTCCTCATTCCTCAAAGGGCCAATCGTTCGACGGATTGGTTTACGGCTGTTCACATATCCAAAAAACTCCTTGGGATTCTCTTTACAGAGTCTCGCCACTCGGAGTTCCTCAGACCGCTTAGCCGCCCTTATGCTGGACTTCACTCTCCTGGCTAGCCTCCGGTATTCGTCAAAGTCACCCGAGATCTTCGATTGCCGGTACACATTTCTCTTCTCCCTAAGCAGTTGCCCGATTTCTCGATTAAACCACTTTGGTTGAACAGAAGACCGACGGGGGCATTTCAGAGGGATAAAACGCGATTGAAGATTCATGAATGTGGTTTTGAAACTGTTCCAAGAGTCTTCAACAGCATCGCACTCCTCTAGCCTCGCGTCAGTCAGTCCCGCGCGTAGACCTGCAAAGTCTGCTCTTCTCAAATCCAGTTTCCTTGATTTACTAGTTGCAGGCTCTGCCTTGGGGACTTTGACTACAAATCTAATTAATCGGTGGTCACTGCCACCGAGCTCTTCGCCAACAGAGAGGTCCTCAACGAGGTCATCCTCAGAGGTGAAAACCAAGTCGAGGATATTGTCTCCTCTCGTTGGCTCTCTCACCCATTGAGTGAGGAACTCGTTGTTCGTGAACTCCAGGAGTAGTGCGTTCTCGCCACAGGGTTCTCTGGTTTCCCAGTCAACTTGTGTGTTCAAATCACCCATGACGATACACACTCTGTCTTTAACAAGTTCTCCTAGTAGCTGGTACAGATCTCTGTCCTTTTCAACGAGTTGGGCAGGAGGTCTATAAAGCACCAGGGTCCTGTATTTGGCAGGACCTATCTCTAGGTCAACACCTAGTAGTTCATGGTCGGATACGATGTTGCAATCCGTCGAGTTGAGAGTATCCTTGACATGCAACATCACACCACCACCCTCTCTGTCTGGCCTATCTTTCTGGAAGAGCTGGTAACCGGGAATCGTGAATTCACCTTCAAAATCTCGGCTTGAGGTTTTTATCCACGACTCCGTTATGGCCACCATCTCCGGTTCTTCCGTTGCTACGAGGCCACGAAGTTCTAGAAACTTGTTTCTGATAGACCTCGCATTAAACAGAAGAACTTTTAGGGAGTCCCCGACTGTAGGACTCCCTACGCTCTTCCGTTTCCCGCTTTCTTTCTCTGTGGCGGGATCACTCCACTCTTTGTGACTTCAGAAAAGGTCGTTCCTGGAGTAACACGGGTGTACTGGCGTACGTCCTCCTTTACTCGGGGTCTGACACTTCTTTGGGTCCGCTCCACAACATCCTGGATCATGTTTGCGAGTGCAGCTTTCCCTTTAAAGGAAAGATGCACTCCGTCCCTTTTGTACAGGTCATTTCTCCCGTAAAAGGTGCGGTAGGGGTCTACAAAAAAGACTCCTTCCGCCGTACATAGATCTCCCAGGCGTTGGTTTATGGAGACGTTCCTTGCGTGAGCATTGCGGGATGGACCTCGTCTTGGGAGTATCCCGACCACGACACGTCTGCGGGTTTTTAGCCCACAGTCGTCAACTCCTCCCATAACCGTGGTCAGGATCTTCCCGCTGGCGCCTACATTTCCTCCTCGTAGGTAGAGATCGTTGCCACTTGCCATGAGGGCAACTACTGAGTTCTCAGAGATGTGAGATTTCTCAGCCTCCACCCTTATTTCTCCGTTCCCCTTTCCTGGAAGGCAGCTTACCTTCACACTGGTGCGAAGGCGGGCCGCTAGCAAGGGTTGTAGATCCCGCGCTTGGGAGTCACCGATCACGATGACCCTCGCGCATTTGGGTTCAGAGGACAGAGGCTTCCCTTTCACTATGGGCTCTTTCGATTCCTCTTTCTTCCCCACTTTTTGGGGTTTTTTCTTCTTTTTCTTCTTCGTTTTATCTTCCGTTTCTACTTTCTCTTCTGTTTTTCCTTTCTTACTCTTCCTTTTCTTCTTTTTGACGCCCTGAGTAACCCCAGCAGCTGCTGGCTCTGGGACGTCGGATGGTTGGCCTATCTCTATCGAGGCGGTGCATGAGGGCCCAACAGAGGAGCCATCCGCGTCGTTGGGAGTTTCTTGTTGCCGTTGCTGTCCATTGGTGGCTTTAATCTCTGAAATGATGGCTTCGAGAGGACGGATTTGAGTCACATGCTCAGACTCGAGAATTTTCACCTTTTCTTCCAGCCGTCGTGTTTTTTCCTCAGAAGATTTAAAAAGTTCCTTAAGCTCCTGAAGTTCTGCCCTAAGGACGCAGTCCGTGCAGATACTTCCAGGGTGGCATTTTGAGAAACACCCCTCCGGAAAATCTACGCACCACTTGTCCTTTTGGCATGTGGAGCAGGTATACTTTAACGCACCAGGTCCTTTCTTTCCAGTCATGCTGAACACTTTATAACTCTGAATACTTTGTGACCACTCAATAAAAAAGAAAGGGGGTGGTGAGTTCGCCCCGCGTGAGTCGCTCCCGCCTATCGATCGGAGAGGTTTCGGATCTTTCAGAAGGCACGCTCCTTGTGCTGCTGTTCGTCCGACCGAGTCGTCAAACCTCGGCGTGCCGTGGCTCCCAACCAAGCAGCACTGACGGTCCCCGAAGGGGCCATCGATTTCTCACCAGGTGAACAACGGAGCACACCCCGTACTAAACTCCTACTAGTTCCCTTCACGACGGCCAAGATCTCGGAGCAGCGTTCAGTGGATATCCCGCCACACCAAGAGACTCGACCCAAGGCTTTTTATTGGCCTGGCAACCAACATGGGAACAAAGGGCCGTCACCACGGACCAATGCTACCAGAGGCACCCGTCAACGGTCACTGGGAATGGTCAATAATTATGCGCCAGGAAAGGGGTTACCGGGGCACTACCCTCATCCCATTCATCGTGCCCCAACGCCTAAGACCCCTCAAGTCCTAGTCTCTCGCAACCAGTGAGCGTCGATTGGCGTTGTTTATAGAGGTTCCAAAGCCTCTCTTCTGACGCGTGAGGTAGCTGCCAGGTCCTTATATGTAGATAGATGAAAAAAGGGTAAGAGTGACATGATAGGTATAGGGGTTGTTTTTTTTCTTTTTGTAAAAGTAGAAGAAGTAGGATTAATTTTTAAAGAAAGATGAAGGATAGAGTAGGATAAAAAAAAAGAAAAGACGCACTTAGTCTGGAACCTAATTTCCGACCAAATCGACAAGGGAAACCCTGCCAGGGGTGCCAGAAGATAGGTACCCCCGCCGACATAGCTCGAAAAGTCAAGGGTACGCACAAGCTCTCTTCCCGCGACAAGGGGGCGTCACCTCTCTCTACTTTCTTTATGAGAGAGAGAGAGAGAGAGAGAGAGAGAGAGAGAGAGAGAGAGAGAGTTACATAGAGTTACATAGATACACAGATCACACGGGCCTTACGGCCCAGACTAAGGTGATCTGGCCTTAAATCTACTGCCACTTACACATAGAATAGTAGAAGTAAAGGATAGAAAAGTTTTAGGCTCTCCCCACCCTCCACTCCCTCCGGCAAAAGCCGTACATGAAATAATTTGGGAAAAGTACCTTGCAGGTGTAAGAAGACAGTACCTGAAGGAAATTTGCATTGAATAGTAATTAAATGAAATGAATATGAAAACCACTTACATAAACCTGAAAGAGTTATATTTTTGTAATATTATTTTATTTTGTAGCTTATGCTAAACAATTCCAATATTTGTTAAGTGTTTGTCTAATCTCATTTTAAATGAATCTATAGTTCTGCTGTCCACTACCTCGTTTGGCAAATTATTCCAATCATTAATAATCGAGTAAGTGAAGAAGTTTTTTATTACATCCATAGTGGCTCTTTTACCCTGAAGTTTTGAATCATGTCCACGGGTGGGACACTCCCCTGTCAGTGTGAACAGGTTATTGGCATTAACGTTGTTAAATCCTTTAAGTATTTTGAAGCACTCTATAAGCTTCCCCCTTAGTCTTCGTTTTCTGACGGAAAATAGATTGAGTTTTTTTAGCCTCTCGTGGTAAGGTTTGTTACGTATTGACGGGATAAGTTTTGTCGCTCTGTGTTGTACAGCTTCTAATTTATCTATGTCTTTTATTAAGTAAGGGGCCCAGAACTGTACAGCGTATTCGAGATGGGGCCTGACAATACTTTTATATAGTGGCATAATTATCTCCTCGCTTTTATAAGTAAAGTTTCTTTTTATAAATCCTAGTGCTGTGTTAGCTTTGTTTGCAGCAGCTGCGCATTGGTTTGATGTTTTTAAGTTTTCTGTAATTATTACTCCTAAATCTTTAACCTGCGGGGTTGTGTTTATTAAGCCGCCTTGCATTGTATAGGTGTATTTTTTGTTTTTTGTTCCGCACTGAAGGATTTGGCATTTGTCGATATTAAATGGCATTTGCCATTTCTCAGACCATTCGGTAATTTTATTTATATCAGCCTGCAGGCTAGCCCTGTCATCTTCGCATAGTACTGAGTTACCTATTTTCGTGTCATCTGCAAATTTAGATATGATATTATTTATTCCAACGTCTATGTCATTGATGTATATAGTAAATAAAATAGGCCCCAGGACTGATCCCTGGGGAACACCGCTGGTAACAGATACCCAGTCCGATTCCACGCCATTTATTATCACTCTCTGCTTCCTGTTTTTTAACCAGCTACTAATCCATCCGTATATATTACCGTTAATTCCTAGCGTACGCACTTTGTTCACTTTGTGCACTTTGTGCACTTTGCTCTGAGAGAGAGAGAGAGAGAGAGAGAGAGAGAGAGAGAGAGAGAGAGTCACAAGGAGTCACAAGGAAAAGAAGTACCCTAGAAGACCTTACGGTCCATACGAGAGGGTACTTGTTACGAGTCAGGGACTCGTGAGCCTGTCAGCGAACCAGGACTTTATCCAGGCGCCTTTTGAACTGCTCCACAGAGTCGCTGTTCACGACTTCTGGCGGAAGCGCGTTCCACTCGTTGCAGATACTGTAACTGAAGAAGTTCCCGCATCTGTCCCGGTGATAACGCGGCAGCTCAATTTTGTAGCCGTGGTTTCTCGTTACGCCCTCGCTTAGTTGGAACATGTCCCCGTTGCCTACGTGGTCAATACCTCGGAGGATTTTGAAGACCTCGATTAATTGACCGCGCCGTCTTCGGGTTTCCAGTGAGAAGAGGTTTAGTTCTTCTAGGCGGGCTTCGTAACTTTTGTGCCTGATCGAGGGGATCAGTTTGGTCGCCCTGGCTTGTACTCGCTCCAGTCGGGCGATGTCCTTCCGAAGGGATGGACTCCAAAACTGGACTGCGTACTCCAGGTGAGGTCGGACCAGGGAATTAAAGAGAGTGAGAACGATTTCCCTGTTCCGATACCCAAACTGTCGCTTGATATACCCCAAGATTCTCTGGGCTTTCTTCTCCGCCTCGATGCACTGCTTGGAAAACTTGAGGTCGCTGGTGATCACGACTCCCAAGTCTTTTTCCATGTCTGTGCTCTCGAGCGCCGAGTTTTTGAGGCTGCAGACGGCTTGGGGATTTCTGTGGCCAATGTGCATCACCTTGCACTTTTCGACATTGAACGGCATTTGCCATTTGTCTGACCACTCCCCGAGTTTCCTCAAGTCGGCTTGGAGTCTCTCGACGTTTTCCGCGTCTGCCACGTTCATACCTAGTTTGGTATCGTCGGCAAATTTGGAAATCCTCGCAGTTATGCCATCATCTATGTCGTTTACATAGATGATGAAGAGTAGGGGGCCCAGCACGGAGCCTTGGGGAACGCCGCTTGTTACCGGTAGCCAACCGGACTTTTGCCCGTTCACCACTACTCGCTGCCTTCGACTATGCAGCCAGTTTTCGATCCAGTCACCTACAGCTCCGGCGATGCCTAGCGCTCGAACCTTTTTCAGCAATCGGCGGTGGGGCACCTTGTCGAAGGCCTTCTTCAAGTCGAGGTAGATGACATCCACCGCCTTCTCCCGGTCGTGTTCGCTGAACACGAAGTGGAAGAATTCCAAAAGGTTCGTTAGGCATGACCTGTGCCGCCGGAACCCGTGTTGGGAATTCCTCAATAGGTGGTTGGACTCGACGTGCTGCGTTATTTTGTCAACCAGGATACTTTCCATCAATTTTCCTACTACCGACGTCAGGCTGATCGGCCGGTAGTTAGATGGCTCGCTCGCGTTACCCTTTTTGAATATGGGGGTGACTTCCGCGTCTCGCCAGTCCTTTGGCACGCATCCAGTCTCGAGCGATTTCCTGAAGATCGAGCAGAGATGTGGGGAGACCTCATCTCGCACTTCCTTCAGCACCCGTGGTAAGAAGCCATCAGGCCCTGGCGACTTGTAGCGGTTCAAAGCGTCGATCTTTGAACGCACTGTCGTCTCTTCGAAGTGAAATCTCTCCAATTGCTCTGAGCCTTCGTACTTGTCACGAGGCTCAGGGGTGGTGTCCTTCTCCTCAGTGAAAACTGACGAGAAGTACTTGTTGAGGATGGTCGCATTCGCTTCGTCACTGAGCTCTAGCTCACCATCCTCTTTCACCAAGGGACCGATCCGTCTACGTGTCGGCTTACGGCTGTTTACGTATCCGAAGAATTCCTTGGGGCTCTCTTTGCAGAGTCTCGCCACACGGACTTCTTCGGCGCGTTTCGCCACCCTTATCATGGACTTGACACTTCGGCATAGACTTTTGTAGTGCTCGAATTCTCCAGTGTTCTTCGCTTGGCGATAGGCGGTTTTTCTCTTCCGTAGGGTTCTCCCGATTTCGGGGGTGAACCACTTGGGTTGAGTAGCTCCGACTCGGCCGCGTTCTGATGGAATGAATCGTGACTGCAGGGCCATGAATGAGTTTTTGAAATTCTTCCATGGTTGCTCGACGTTGTCACTATCTACCACCTCTATCGCTGCCACGCCAGCACGAAGTCCCGCGAAATTTGCCTTTCTGAAGTTCAGCTTGGCTGCAGCACGAGCTACTGCTTCGCGAGCTGGGACTCGAATGCAGAACCTGATGAGGCGGTGGTCGCTGCCACCTAGCTCCTCATCTACACTAACTTCCTCAATGATGTCATCCTCGGATGTGAGAACTAGGTCGAGGATGTTTGCACCTCGTGTTGGTTCTCTCACCCATTGAGTGAAGAATCCTTCATTTACGAAGTTAAGGAGCCGTATGTTGTCGATGCGGGTTTCTCTGGTTGCCCAGTCAACGTGAGTGTTGAAGTCCCCCATGACGATACTCACCCTGCCTTCAGTTAACTGATTCAGTTGATTATAGAGGTCCCTGTCTTGATCCTCCGTCGAGGATGGGGGTCTATAAACTGTAACAGTCCTGTACTTGGTGGTACCCAGCTCCAAGTCCACGCATAGGACTTCTTGGTGGGCGGTGGTGGTGCTGCTCGTTGCCGTGAATACACTTCTCACGTACACCACCACTCCGCCCCCCTCCTTCGCCAGCCGGTCTTTGTGGAAGATCTGGTAGCCCGGGATTGCGAATTCGCCCTCAAAGTCACGAACAGAGGTTCGAATCCACGACTCCGTGATGGCCACCAGATCTGGTTCTTCCGTTGCTACGAGGGCCACTAATTCCAGAAACTTGTTCCGGATGGACCTCGCGTTGAATAGAAGAACCTTAAGGGAGTTCCCGGCTGGTGGTCTCCCTAAGTTCGACCGTTTCCCGCCGCCTTTGGCTTGGCGGCAGGAACGGTCCTCCTTTCCCGAACAGACCGGACGCAGCGGTTAACCGTCTCCTGGATGAGGTTAGCCAGCATGGCTTTTCCCTTCATCGACAGGTGGGCTCCGTCCCTTTGGTAGAGGTCGTTCCTACCAAAGAACGTCCGGAAAGGGTCCGCGAAGAAGACCCCTTCAGCTGTACAGAGGTCTCTCAACCTCTGGTTTACCAGCTCATTGCGACGGTATGTAATGGGGTTAGGGCTCCTCCGTGGAAGGATCCCGACAATGACCCTCCTCCTCGTCTTTAGTCCGCAGTCGTCGACTGCCCCCATGACGTTCTGGAGTATTGGTTCTGTCACCCCTGCTCCCCCGTTGCGGAAGTAGAGGTCGTTGCCACTAGCCAGAATGGCAACTACTGAAGAGTCAGGAGTGGGACTCTTCTCCACCTCCTTTCTCAGTGCCTTATTACCCTTGCCGGGCAGGCACTTGACCTCCACTTTCTTTTGGAGCCGTGCTCGCAGGAACGGTTCTAGTCCTCGAGCCTGAGAGTCACCATAGACAGTGACCTCCGGTTTCTTGGACGCTTTCTCCTTCTTCCTCTCCACCTTCTTCCAGCCATCTGCCTTCGTGCTCTTTTCCTTCTCTTTCGTGTTTAAAGCTTCGCTCTCTTCTTTTTTCTTCTTTTCAATCTTCTCTTCTTCCCTTTTCTGCTTCCTTCTATTCTTCTTCCTTTCTTGCTTCTTTCGCTTTCTCTCCTTTTTCTCATCTTCTGTGATGGGAGTTTTGGGGGGTTTCTTGACGGCGGCTGCGTAGCTGCCATCATTGTCCCCTCCACTACCCTCAGAGAGAGAGAGAGAGAGAGAGAGTAACAAGAAGTAACAAGGAAAGTTAGTTCCCTAGGAGACCTTACGGGCCATTCAAAGAGGGTACCTTTAGGCTAGCAATCGAGCGGGCACATGGCTGCTCAATTGTTTTGCGTCCATAAACGGCCACTTTTCAAGACTTTGTCTAGTCTTGACTTGAACTGGTCAACAGATTCACTGTTGACAACTTCCACTGGAAGTGCGTTCCACATACCGCAGATACTGTAAGTGAAAAAATTTCCACACAGATTGCGGTTGTAACGCTTCAGTTCAAGTTTGAAGCCGTGATTGCGCGTTCTGTTCTCACTCAGTGTGAAAATATCCCGGTAGTCAACATTGTCGAACCCTCGAATTATTTTGAAAACTTCGATGAGCTGACCACGCTGTCTACGGGTTTCCAGCGAGAACAGATCTAATTCCCTTAGTCTATCCTCATAACTTTTATGTCGGATAGAGGGAATCAGCTTGGTTGCCCTGGCTTGTACGCGTTCCAATCTCGCGATGTCCTTTCGCAATGAAGGACTCCAAAATTGTACGGCATACTCCAGGTGCGGTCGGACAAGTGAGTTGTACAGGCACAGTACAATCTCCTGGTTCCGATAACCAAACTGGCGCTTAATATAGCCTAGCATCCTTTGGGCCTTTTTCTCCGCCTCAATGCACTGTTTCGAGAACTTGAGGTCACTAGTGATTGTTACACCCAAGTCCTTCTCAGTGTCGGTGGATTCCATAGCAGTGCCCTTAAGGATATACTGAGATTGGGGGTTTCTGTGGCCGATATGCATCACTTTGCATTTGCCCACGTTAAAAGGCATTTGCCACGTGTCCGACCACTCCCCAATCTTCCCAAGATCTTCCTGCAGGCGGGCAGTATTTCCATCCTTTGCAACGTTCATACCAAGCTTGGTATCGTCGGCAAATTTGGAAATCTTCGCAACCATGTCACCGTCCATGTCGTTGACGTAGATGATGAATAGTAGTGGTCCCAGGACAGAACCTTGAGGCACCCCGCTAGTAACGGGCACCCACTCAGAAGACTGTCCATTTACCACCACCCGTTGCCGTCTGCCACTTAGCCAGTTCTCGATCCAGCCGGCTACCTTTCCGTCTATGCCAAGCGCTCGCACTTTCCGGAGAAGGCGGCGGTGTGGTACCTTATCAAAGGCTTTCTGAAAGTCTAGGTACACCACATCCACCGCCTTGTCCCGATCGTGCTCACTGAAAACGAAGTGGAAGAATTCTACAAGGTTCGTCAGGCATGACCGTTGCCTTCGGAAGCCGTGCTGGGAACTCCCCAGTAGCAGGTTTGACTCTAAATACGACGTCACTTTGTCCACCATGATGCTTTCCATGAGTTTACCGACTATCGAAGTCAGACTGATAGGTCGGTAGTTCGACGGTTGGTTACGGTCTCCTTTCTTGAAGATAGGAGTCACCTCCGCCTCACGCCAGTCTCTAGGAACGCATCCGGTCCGGATTGACATGTTAAAGATAGCGCACAGATATCGTGATACTTCATCGCACACTTCCTTCAACACTTTAGGTAGAAACCCGTCCGGTCCAGGGGACTTATTCGTCTTTAGGTCAGCGATCTTTTTCTTTATTTCTCCTTCGGTGAAGTCCATTGCCTCCAGCTTTTCCCCCGAGTAGGAATCCATGGGCTGGGGAATGGGACCACACTCTTCAGTAAACACTGAAGAGAAGTAGTCGTTGAGGAGGTTAGCATTTTCTGCATCTGAATGCTTTAATGTCCCCTCCTCATTCCTCAAAGGGCAAATCGTTCGACGGATTGGTTTACGGCTGTTCACATATCCAAAAAACTCCTTGGGATTCTCTTTACAGAGTCTCGCCACTCGGAGTTCCTCAGACCGCTTAGCCGCCCTTATGCTGGACTTCACTCTCCTGGCTAGCCTCCGGTATTCGTCAAAGTCACCCGAGATCTTCGATTGCCGGTACACATTTCTCTTCTCCCTAAGCAGTTGGCCGATTTCTCGATTAAACCACTTAGGTTGAACAGAAGACAGACGGGGGCATTTCAGAGGGATGAAACGCGATTGAAGACTCATGAATGTGGTTTTGAAACTATTCCACGAGTCTTCAACGGCATCGCACACTTCTAGCCTCACGTCAGTCAGTCCAGCTCGAAGGCTTGCAAAGTCTGCTCTTCTCAAGTCAAGTTTCTTTAATTGACTGGCAACAGACCTTACCTTCGGGATCTTGACGCTAAATCTAACTAGCTGGTGATCATTGCCACCGAGCTCTTCGCCTACAGAGATATCCTCAACGATATCATCCTCAGAGGTGAAGACCAAGTCGAGGATATTGTCTCCTCTCGTCGGTTCTCTGACCCATTGAGTGAGGAACTCGTTGTTGGCGAACTCCAGGAGTAGCGCGCTCTCGCCACAGGCTGCTCTGGTTTCCCAGTCAACTTGGCTGTTGAAATCGCCCATAACGATGCACACTCTGCCTTGAACCAGCTCACCCAGCAGCTGGTACAGTTCCCTGTCCTTCTCAACAGGTTGGGAAGGGGGTCTGTAAAGCAGCAGGGTCCTGTATTTGGCAGGACCGATCTCTAGGTCAACGCCTAGGAGAGAGAGAGAGAGAGAGAGAGAGAGAGAGAGAGAGAGAGAGAGAGTAACAAGGAGTAACAAGGAAAGTAAGTACCCTAGGAGACCTTACGGTCCATTCAAAGAGGGTACCTTTAGGCTAGCAATCGAGCGGGCACATGGCTGCTCAATTGTTTTGCGTCCATAAACGGCCACTTTTCAAGACTTTGTCTAGTCTTGACTTGAACTGGTCAACAGATTCACTGTTGACAACTTCCACTGGAAGTGCGTTCCACATACCGCAGATACTGTAAGTGAAAAAATTTCCACACAGATTGCGCTTGTAACGCTTCAGTTCAAGTTTGAAGCCGTGATTGCGCGTTCTGTTCTCACTCAGTGTGAAAATATCCCGGTAGTCAACATTGTCGAACCCTCGAATTATTTTGAAAACTTCGATGAGCTGACCTCGCTGTCTACGGGTTTCCAGCGAGAACAGATCTAATTCCCTTAGTCTATCCTCATAACTTTTATGTCGGATAGAGGGAATCAGCTTGGTTGCCCTGGCTTGTACGCGTTCCAATCTCGCGATGTCCTTTCGCAATGAAGGACTCCAAAATTGTACGGCATACTCCAGGTGCGGTCGGACAAGTGAGTTGTACAGGCACAGTACAATCTCCTGGTTCCGATAACCAAACTGGCGCTTAATATAGCCTAGCATCCTTTGGGCCTTTTTCTCCGCCTCAATGCACTGTTTCGAGAACTTGAGGTCACTAGTGATTGTTACACCCAAGTCCTTCTCAGTGTCGGTGGATTCCATAGCAGTGCCCTTAAGGATATACTGAGATTGGGGGTTTCTGTGGCCGATATGCATCACTTTGCATTTGCCCACGTTAAAAGGCATTTGCCACGTGTCCGACCACTCCCCAATCTTCCCAAGATCTTCCTGCAGGCGGGCAGTATTTCCATCCTTTGCAACGTTCATACCAAGCTTGGTATCGTCGGCAAATTTGGAAATCTTCGCAACCATGTCACCGTCCATGTCGTTGACGTAGATGATGAATAGTAGTGGTCCCAGGACAGAACCTTGAGGCACCCCGCTAGTAACGGGCACCCACTCAGAAGACTGTCCATTTAACACCACCCGTTGCCGTCTGCCACTTAGCCAGTTCTCGATCCAGCCGGCTACCTTTCCGTCTATGCCAAGCGCTCGCACTTTCCGGAGAAGGCGGCGGTGTGGTACCTTATCAAAGGCTTTCTGAAAGTCTAGGTACACCACATCCACCGCCTTGTCCCGATCGTGCTCACTGAAAACGAAGTGGAAGAATTCTACAAGGTTCGTCAGGCATGACCGTTGCCTTCGGAAGCCGTGCTGGGAACTCCCCAGTAGCAGGTTTGACTCTAAATACGACATCACTTTGTCCACCATGATGCTTTCCATGAGTTTACCGACTATCGAAGTCAGACTGATAGGTCGGTAGTTCGACGGTTGGTTACGGTCTCCTTTCTTGAAGATAGGAGTCACCTCCGCCTCACGCCAGTCTCTAGGAACGCATGCGGTCCGGATTGACATGTTAAAGATAGCGCACAGATGTCGTGATACTTCATCGCACACTTCCTTCAACACTTTAGGTAGAAACCCGTCCGGTCCAGGGGACTTATTCGTCTTTAGATCAGCGATCTTTTTCTTTATTTCTCCTTCGGTGAAGTCCATATCCTCCAGCTTTTCCCCCGAGTAGGAATCCGTGGGCTGGGGAATGGGACCACACTCTTCAGTAAACACTGAAGAGAAGTAGTCGTTGAGGAGGTTGGCATTTTCTGCATCTGAATGCTTTAATGTCCCCTCCTCGTTCCTCAAAGGGCCAATCGTTCGACGGATTGGTTTACGGCTGTTCACATATCCAAAAAACTCCTTGGGATTCTCTTTACAGAGTCTCACCACTCGGAGTTCCTCAGACCGCTTAGCCGCCCTTATGCTGGACTTCACTCTCCTGGCTAGCCTCCGGTATTCGTCAAAGTCACCCGAGATCTTCGATTGCCGGTACACATTTCTCTTCTCCCTAAGCAGTTGCCCGATTTCTCGATTAAACCACTTTGGTTGAACAGAAGACCGATGGGGGCATTTCAGAGGGATAAAACGCGATTGAAGACTCATGAATGTGGTTTTGAAACTGTTCCAAGAGTCTTCAACAGCATCGCACTCCTCTAGCCTCGCGTCAGTCAGTCCCGCGCGTAGACCTGCAAAGTCTGCTCTTCTTAAATCCAGTTTCCTTGATTTACTAGTTGCAGGCTCTGCCTTGGGGACTTTGACTACAAATCTAATTAGTCGGTGGTCACTGCCACCGAGCTCTTCGCCAACAGAGAGGTCCTCAACGAGGTCATCCTCAGAGGTGAAAACCAAGTCGAGGATATTGTCTCCTCTCGTTGGCTCTCTCACCCATTGAGTGAGGAACTCGTTGTTCGTGAACTCCAGGAGTAGTGCGTTCTCGCCACAGGGTTCTCTGGTTTCCCAGTCAACTTGTGTGTTGAAATCACCCATGACGATACACACTCTGTCTTCGACAAGTTCTCCTAGTAGCTGGTACAGATCTCTGTCCTTTTCAACGAGTTGGGCAGGAGGTCTATAAAGCACCAGGGTCCTATATTTGGCAGGACCTATCTCTAGGTCAACACCTAGTAGTTCATGGTCGGATACGATGTTGCAATCCGTCGAGTTGAGAGTATCCTTGACATACAACATCACACCGCCACCTTCTCTGTCTGGCCTATCTTTCAAGAAGAGCTGGTAACCGGGAATCGTGAATTCGCCTTCAAAGTCTCGGTTTAAGGTTTTTATCCACGATTCTGTTATGGCTGTTATGAGAGAGAGAGAGAGAGAGAGAGAGAGAGAGAGAGAGAGAGAGAGAGAGTAACAAGGAAAGTAAGTACCCTAGGAGACCTTACGATCCATTCAAAGAGGGTACCTTTAGGCTAGCAATCGAGCGGGCACATGGCTGCTCAATTGTTTTGCGTCCATAAACGGCCACTTTTCAAGACTTTGTCTAGTCTTGACTTGAACTGGTCAACAGATTCACTGTTGACAACTTCCACTGGAAGTGCGTTCCACATACCGCAGATACTGTAAGTGAAAAAATTTCCACACAGATTGCGGTTGTAACGCTTCAGTTCAAGTTTGAAGCCGTGATTGCGCGTTCTGTTCTCACTCAGTGTGAAAATATCCCGGTAGTCAACATTGTCGAACCCTCGAATTATTTTGAAAACTTCGATGAGCTGACCTCGCTGTCTACGGGTTTCCAGCGAGAACAGATCTAATTCCCTTAGTCTATCCTCATAACTTTTATGTCGGATAGAGGGAATCAGCTTGGTTGCCCTGGCTTGTACGCGTTCCAATCTCGCGATGTCCTTTCGCAATGAAGGACTCCAAAATTGTACGGCATACTCCAGGTGCGGTCGGACAAGTGAGTTGTACAGGCACAGTACAATCTCCTGGTTCCGATAACCAAACTGGCGCTTAATATAGCCTAGCATCCTTTGGGCCTTTTTCTCCGCCTCAATGCACTGTTTCGAGAACTTGAGGTCACTAGTGATTGTTACACCCAAGTCCTTCTCAGTGTCGGTGGATTCCATAGCAGTGCCCTTAAGGATATACTGAGATTGGGGGTTTCTGTGGCCGATATGCATCACTTTGCATTTGCCCACGTTAAAAGGCATTTGCCACGTGTCCGACCACTCCCCAATCTTCCCAAGATCTTCCTGCAGGCGGGCAGTATTTCCATCCTTTGCAACGTTCATACCAAGCTTGGTATCGTCGGCAAATTTGGAAATCTTCGCAACCATGTCACCGTCCATGTCGTTGACGTAGATGATGAATAGTAGTGGTCCCAGGACAGAACCTTGAGGCACCCCGCTAGTAACGGGCACCCACTCAGAAGACTGTCCATTTAACACCACCCGTTGCCGTCTGCCACTTAGCCAGTTCTCGATCCAGCCGGCTACCTTTCCGTCTATGCCAAGCGCTCGCACTTTCCGGAGAAGGCGGCGGTGTGGTACCTTATCAAAGGCTTTCTGAAAGTCTAGGTACACCACATCCACCGCCTTGTCCCGATCGTGCTCACTGAAAACGAAGTGGAAGAATTCTACAAGGTTCGTCAGGCATGACCGTTGCCTTCGGAAGCCGTGCTGGGAACTCCCCAGTAGCAGGTTTGACTCTAAATACGACATCACTTTGTCCACCATGATGCTTTCCATGAGTTTACCGACTATCGAAGTCAGACTGATAGGTCGGTAGTTCGACGGTTGGTTACGGTCTCCTTTCTTGAAGATAGGAGTCACCTCCGCCTCACGCCAGTCTCTAGGAACGCATGCGGTCCGGATTGACATGTTAAAGATAGCGCACAGATGTCGTGATACTTCATCGCACACTTCCTTCAACACTTTAGGTAGAAACCCGTCCGGTCCAGGGGACTTATTCGTCTTTAGATCAGCGATCTTTTTCTTTATTTCTCCTTCGGTGAAGTCCATATCCTCCAGCTTTTCCCCCGAGTAGGAATCCGTGGGCTGGGGAATGGGACCACACTCTTCAGTAAACACTGAAGAGAAGTAGTCGTTGAGGAGGTTGGCATTTTCTGCATCTGAATGCTTTAATGTCCCCTCCTCGTTCCTCAAAGGGCCAATCGTTCGACGGATTGGTTTACGGCTGTTCACATATCCAAAAAACTCCTTGGGATTCTCTTTACAGAGTCTCACCACTCGGAGTTCCTCAGACCGCTTAGCCGCCCTTATGCTGGACTTCACTCTCCTGGCTAGCCTCCGGTATTCGTCAAAGTCACCCGAGATCTTCGATTGCCGGTACACATTTCTCTTCTCCCTAAGCAGTTGCCCGATTTCTCGATTAAACCACTTTGGTTGAACAGAAGACCGATGGGGGCATTTCAGAGGGATAAAACGCGATTGAAGACTCATGAATGTGGTTTTGAAACTGTTCCAAGAGTCTTCAACAGCATCGCACTCCTCTAGCCTCGCGTCAGTCAGTCCCGCGCGTAGACCTGCAAAGTCTGCTCTTCTTAAATCCAGTTTCCTTGATTTACTAGTTGCAGGCTCTGCCTTGGGGACTTTGACTACAAATCTAATTAGTCGGTGGTCACTGCCACCGAGCTCTTCGCCAACAGAGAGGTCCTCAACGAGGTCATCCTCAGAGGTGAAAACCAAGTCGAGGATATTGTCTCCTCTCGTTGGCTCTCTCACCCATTGAGTGAGGAACTCGTTGTTCGTGAACTCCAGGAGTAGTGCGTTCTCGCCACAGGGTTCTCTGGTTTCCCAGTCAACTTGTGTGTTGAAATCACCCATGACGATACACACTCTGTCTTCGACAAGTTCTCCTAGTAGCTGGTACAGATCTCTGTCCTTTTCAACGAGTTGGGCAGGAGGTCTATAAAGCACCAGGGTCCTATATTTGGCAGGACCTATCTCTAGGTCAACACCTAGTAGTTCATGGTCGGATACGATGTTGCAATCCGTCGAGTTGAGAGTATCCTTGACATACAACATCACACCGCCACCTTCTCTGTCTGGCCTATCTTTCAAGAAGAGCTGGTAACCGGGAATCGTGAATTCGCCTTCAAAGTCTCGGTTTAAGGTTTTTATCCACGATTCTGTTATGGCTGTTATGAGAGAGAGAGAGAGAGAGAGAGAGAGAGAGAGAGAGAGAGAGAGAGAGTAACAAGGAAAGTAAGTACCCTAGGAGACCTTACGATCCATTCAAAGAGGGTACCTTTAGGCTAGCAATCGAGCGGGCACATGGCTGCTCAATTGTTTTGCGTCCATAAACGGCCACTTTTCAAGACTTTGTCTAGTCTTGACTTGAACTGGTCAACAGATTCACTGTTGACAACTTCCACTGGAAGTGCGTTCCACATACCGCAGATACTGTAAGTGAAAAAATTTCCACACAGATTGCGGTTGTAACGCTTCAGTTCAAGTTTGAAGCCGTGATTGCGCGTTCTGTTCTCACTCAGTGTGAAAATATCCCGGTAGTCAACATTGTCGAACCCTCGAATTATTTTGAAAACTTCGATGAGCTGACCACGCTGTCTACGGGTTTCCAGCGAGAACAGATCTAATTCCCTTAGTCTATCCTCATAAGTTTTATGTCGGATAGAGGGAATCAGCTTGGTTGCCCTGGCTTGTACGCGTTCCAATCTCGCGATGTCCTTTCGCAATGAAGGACTCCAAAATTGTACGGCATACTCCAGGTGCGGTCGGACAAGTGAGTTGTACAGGCACAGTACAATCTCCTGGTTCCGATAACCAAACTGGCGCTTAATATAGCCTAGCATCCTTTGGGCCTTTTTCTCCGCCTCAATGCACTGTTTCGAGAACTTGAGGTCACTAGTGATTGTTACACCCAAGTCCTTCTCAGTGTCACTCGATTCAAGAGCAGTGCCCTTAAGGGTATACTGAGATTGGGGGTTTCTGTGGCCGATATGCATCACTTTGCATTTGCCCACGTTAAAAGGCATTTGCCACGTGTCCGACCACTCCCCAATCTTCCGAAGATCTTCCTGCAGGCGAGCAGTATTTCCATCCTTTGCAACGTTCATACCAAGCTTGGTATCGTCGGCAAATTTGGAAATCTTCGCAACCATGTCACCGTCCATGTCGTTGACGTAGATGATGAATAGTAGTGGTCCCAGGACAGAACCTTGAGGCACCCCGCTAGTAACTGGCACCCACTCAGAAGACTGTCCATTTAACACCACCCGTTGCCGTCTGCCACTTAGCCAGTTCTCGATCCAGCCGGCTACCTTTCCGTCTATGCCAAGCGCTCGCACTTTCCGGAGAAGGCGGCGGTGTGGTACCTTATCAAAGGCTTTCTGAAAGTCTAGGTACACCACATCCACCGCCTTGTCCCGATCGTGCTCACTGAAAACGAAGTGGAAGAATTCTACAAGGTTCGTCAGGCATGACCGTTGCCTTCGGAAGCCGTGCTGGGAACTCCTCAGTAGCAGGTTTGACTCTAAATACGACGTCACTTTGTCAACCATGATGCTTTCCATGAGTTTACCGACTATCGAAGTCAGACTGATAGGTCGGTAGTTCGACGGTTGGTTACGGTCTCCTTTCTTGAAGATCGGAGTCACCTCCGCCTCACGCCAGTCTCTAGGAACGCATCCGGTCCGGATTGACATGTTAAAGATAGCGCACAGATGTCGTGATACTTCATCGCACACTTCCTTCAACACCTTGGGTAGAAACCCGTCCGGTCCAGGAGACTTATTCGTCTTTAGGTCAGCGATCTTTTTCTTTATTTCTCCTTCGGTGAAATCCATTGCCTCCAGCTTTTCCCCCGAGTAGGAATCCGTGGGCTGGGGGATGGGACCACACTCTTTAGTAAACACTGAGGAGAAGTAGTCATTGAGAAGGTTAGCATTTTCTGCATCTGACTGAGTTAATGCACCCTCCTCGTCCACTAGGGGCCCAATCCTACGATGGATTGGTTTACGGCTATTTACATAGCCGAAGAACTCCTTGGGATTCTCCTTGCAGAGTCTCGCCACTCGGAGTTCCTCAGACCGCTTAGCCGCCCTTATGCTGGACTTCACTCTCCTGGCTAGCCTCCGGTACTCGTCAAAGGCACCCGAGATCTTCGATCGCCGGTACGCATTTCTCTTCTCCCTAAGCAGTTGGCCGATTTCTCGATTAAACCACTTTGGTTGAACAGAAGACCGACGGAGGCATTTCAGAGGGATGCAACTTGATTGAAGACTCATGAATTTATTTTTGAAATTGTTCCACGAATCCTCAACCTCTTCGCATACCGCTAGCCTTACATCAGTCACGAAGGCGTGCAAAGTCTGCTCTTCTCAAGTCAAGTTTCCTTGATTGACTGGCAGCAGACCTTACCTTCGGGATCTTGACGGTAAATCTAACTAGCTGGTGATCACTGCCACCGAGCTCTTCGCCTACAGAGACATCCTCAACGATATCATCCTCAGAGGTGAAGACCAAGTCGAGGATATTGTCTCCTCTCGTCGTTTCTCTGACCCATTGAGTGAGGAACTCGTTGTTGGCGAACTCCAGGAGTAGCGCGCTATCGCCACAGGCTGCTCTGGTTTCCCAGTCAACTTGTCTGTTGAAGTCGCCCATAACGATGCACACTCTGCCTTGAACAAGCTCACCCAGCAGCTGGTACAGTTCCCTGTCCTTCTCAACGGGTTGGGAAGGGGGTCTGTACAGCACCAGGGTCCTGTATCTGACAGGACCTATCTCTAGGTCAACGCCTAGGAGCTCGTGATCGGATATAATGTTGGAGTTCGTAGATTTGATTGTATCCTTGACATACAACATTACACCGCCACCCTCTCTGTCCGGCCTATCTTTGTGGAAGAGTTGGTAGCCAGGAACCGTGAATTCGCCTTCAAAGTCTCGGTTTGACGTTTTTATCCACGATTCTGTTATGGCTACCATTTCGGGTTCTTCCGTCGCTACGAGGCCACGGAGCTCAGGAAACTTGTTCCTGATTGACCTCGCATTGAACAGAAGAACTTTCAGGGAGTCCCCGACTGTAGGACTCCCTATGCTCTTCCGTTTCCCGGCTTCTTTGTTGGCGAGGCACCCCTTTTTGCGACCTCTGAGAAGGTCGTTCCTGGAGTGACACGGGCGTACTGGCGTACGTCCGCCCTCACTCTGGGCCGGATACTCCTTTCGGTCCTCTCTACGACATTCTGGATCATGTTCGACAGAAAGGCCTTTCCTTTAAAGGAAAGATGTACCCCATCCCTTTGGTAGAGATCATTTCTACCATAAAAGGTGCGGTACGGGTCCACAAAGAAGACCCCCTCTGCCGTACACAAATCTGCCAGGCGCCGGTTTAGAGACCCAACCTAACCTAACCTAACCTAACCTAACCTAACCTAACCCAACCCAACCCAACCCAACCCAACCCAACCCAACCCAACCCAACCCAACCCAACCTAACCTAACCTAACCTAACCTAACCTAACCTAACCCAACCCAACCCAACCCAACCCAACCCAACCCAACCCAACCCAACCTAACCTAACCTAACCTAACCTAACCTAACCTAACCTAACCCAACCCAACCCAACCCAACCCAACTCAACCCAACCCAACCCAACCCAACCCAACCTAACCTAACCTAACCTAACCTAACCTAACCTAACCTAACCTAACCTAACCCCCCATCGAAGTCAGACTAATAGGTCGGTAGTTTGACGGATGGCTGGAGGATCCTTTCTTGAAGATCGGAGTCACCTCCGCCTCACGCCAGTCTCTAGGAACGCATCCGGTCCGGATTGACATGTTAAAGATAGCGCACAGATGTCGTGATACTTCATCGCACACTTCCTTCAACACCTTGGGTAGAAACCCGTCCGGTCCAGGGGACTTATTCGTCTTTAGGTCAGCGATCTTTTTCTTTATTTCTCCTTCGGTGAAGTCCATTGCCTCCAGCTTTTCCCCCGAGTAGGAATCCGTGGGCTGGGGGATGGGACCACACTCTTTAGTAAACACTGAGGAGAAGTAGTCATTGAGAAGGTTAGCATTTTCTGCATCTGACTGAGTTAATGCACCCTCCTCGTCCACTAGGGGCCCAATCCTACGATGGATTGGTTTACGGCTATTTACATAGCCGAAGAACTCCTTGGGATTCTCCTTGCAGAGTCTCGCCACTCGGAGTTCCTCAGACCGCTTAGCCGCCCTTATGCTGTACTTCACTCTCCTGGCTAGCCTCCGGTACTCGTCAAAGGCACCCGAGATCTTCGATCGCCGGTACGCATTTCTCTTCTCCCTAAGCAGTTGGCCGATTTCTCGATTAAACCACTTTGGTTGAACAGAAGACCGACGGAGGCATTTCAGAGGGATGCAACTTGATTGAAGACTCATGAATTTATTTTTGAAATTGTTCCACGAATCCTCAACCTCTTCGCATACCGCTAGCCTTACATCAGTCACGAAGGCGTGCAAAGTCTGCTCTTCTCAAGTCAAGTTTCCTTGATTGACTGGCAGCAGACCTTACCTTCGGGATCTTGACGGTAAATCTAACTAGCTGGTGATCACTGCCACCGAGCTCTTCGCCTACAGAGACATCCTCAACGATATCATCCTCAGAGGTGAAGACCAAGTCGAGGATATTGTCTCCTCTCGTCGTTTCTCTGACCCATTGAGTGAGGAACTCGTTGTTGGCGAACTCCAGGAGTAGCGCGCTATCGCCACAGGCTGCTCTGGTTTCCCAGTCAACTTGTCTGTTGAAGTCGCCCATAACGATGCACACTCTGCCTTGAACAAGCTCACCCAGCAGCTGGTACAGTTCCCTGTCCTTCTCAACGGGTTGGGAAGGGGGTCTGTAAAGCACCAGGGTCCTGTATCTGACAGGACCTATCTCTAGGTCAACGCCTAGGAGCTCGTGATCGGATATAATGTTGGAGTTCGTAGATTTGATTGTATCCTTGACATACAACATTACACCGCCACCCTCTCTGTCCGGCCTATCTTTGTGGAAGAGTTGGTAGCCAGGAACCGTGAATTCGCCTTCAAAGTCTCGGTTTGACGTTTTTATCCACGATTCTGTTATGGCTACCATTTCGGGTTCTTCCGTCGCTACGAGGCCACGGAGCTCAGGAAACTTGTTCCTGATTGACCTCGCATTGAACAGAAGAACTTTCAGGGAGTCCCCGACTGTAGGACTCCCTATGCTCTTCCGTTTCCCGGCTTCTTTGTTGGCGAGGCACCCCTTTTTGCGACCTCTGAGAAGGTCGTTCCTGGAGTGACACGAGCGTACTGGCGTACGTCCGCCCTCACTCTGGGCCGGATACTCCTTTCGGTCCTCTCTACGACATTCTGGATCATGTTCAACAGAAAGGCCTTTCCTTTAAAGGAAAGATGTACCCCATCCCTTTGGTAGAGATCATTTCTACCATAAAAGGTGCGGTACGGGTCCACAAAGAAGACCCCCTCTGCCGTACACAAATCTGCCAGGCGCCGGTTTAGAGACACATTCATCGAGTGAGCGGTCCGTGTTGGACCTCTCCTCGGGAGCATCCCGACTACCACACGCTTGCGGGTTTTCAGCCCACAGTCGTCCACGGCACCCATGACCGTGTGGAGGATTTTATCTGTAGGGCCTACCCTACCTCCTCTCAGGTACAGGTCGTTTCCACCGACCATCAGAGCAACGACTGAGCTCTCAGAAATCTGTGATTTCTCAGCCTCTACTCTGATGTGGTGGTTACCACATCCTGGCAGGCAGCTTACCTTCACACTAGTGCGAAGGCGGGCCGCTAGCAGGAACTGCAAGCCCCGTGCTTGAGAATCACCAATAAGGGTGACTCTTGCACATTTGTCAGCAGGAGACTTATTCTTTCCTCTCGGAAGCGACTTGCCGCTTTCCTCTTGTATCTCTGCATTTTTCTTTTTTTTCTTCCTCATCTTATTTTTCTTCTCTTCATTTGTTTTCTCTTCTTCCGTTTCTCTTTTCTCTTCTTCCGTTTCTCTTTTCTCTTCTTCTCTTTCCACTTTCCCATGCGCACCAGTAGCGCTCGAGTCCTCTACACTGGGGTGAGCTGCATTATGGTCCTTTTTCTTCTTTTTCTTTTTCTTCTTCTCATTGGCTCCGCATGGCACAAGTGGGACTGCCAATGCAGTTTCACCTCCTTGGGCTGGAGTCACATCGGCGGAACCACCCAAGTCAGTGGGACTTTCGTCTCGAGCTTGAGCCGACTGGGCCTCTAGTTTAGAGGCTAGCTCTAGGATCTTTTCCTCGAGACGCCGAATGTGAAGCGCGTGCTGCGTTTCTAGGGTCTGCAGTTTATTTTCCAGCGCCATAGATTTTTCTTCAGAGGCTGTGAAGAGATCCTTGAGTTCATTGCAGCATGCCACTGCCTCTCGGATCTCTCCTTTAAGGATGCAATCGGTGCATATACTTCCCGGGTGGCATTTCGAAAAACATCCTTCCGGGAAGTCCACGCACCACTTATCCTTCTGGCATATCGCACATGTATATTTAAGTGTAGCTGGACCTTTTTTCCCTGTCATTTTAAACACTTTCTCTCTTTCAAAACTGTGTGACCAATCAATAGAAAAAAGGGGGTTGGTGAGTTCTCCCCGCGTGAGTCGCTCCCGCCTATCGATCGGAGACCTTTCGGAGTCTTCCAGAAGGCACGCTCCATGTGCTGCTGTTCGTCCGACCGAGTCGTCAAGCCTCGGCGTGCCGTGGCTCCCAACCAAGCAGCACAGACGGTCCCCGAAGGGGCCATCGATTTGTCACCAGGTGAACAACAACGAAGCACGCCCCTTACTAAACTCCTACTAGTTCCCTTCACAACGGCCAGGATCTCGGAGCAGCGTTCAATGGATATCCCGCCCCACCAAGAGACTCGACCCAAGGCTTTTTATTGGCCTGGCAACCAACCTGGGAACAAAGGGCCGTCACCTCGGACCGATGCTACCAGAGGCACCCGTCAAAAAGTCAAAGGTACACACAAGCTCTCTTCCCGCGACAAGGGGGCGTCACCTCTCCCTCTCAGAGAGAGAGAGAGTAACAAGGAAAGTAAGTACCCTAGGAGACCTTACGGTCCATTCAAAGAGGGTACCTTTAGGCTAGCAATCGAGCGGGCACATGGCTGCTCAATTGTTTTGCGTCCCTAAACGGCCACTTTTCAAGACTTTGTCTAGTCTTGACTTGAACTGGTCAACAGATTCACTGTTGACAACTTCCACTGGAAGTGCGTTCCACATACCGCAGATACTATAAGTGAAAAAATTTCCACACAGATTGCGGTTGTAACGCTTCAGTTCAAGTTTGAAGCCGTGATTGCGCGTTCTGTTCTCACTCAGTGTGAAAATAGCCCGGTAGTCAACATTGTCGAACCCTCGAATTATTTTGAAAACTTCGATGAGCTGACCACGCTGTCTACGGGTTTCCAGCGAGAACAGATCTAATTCCCTTAGTCTATCCTCATAAGTTTTATGTCGGATAGAGGGAATCAGCTTGGTTGCCCTGGCTTGTACGCGTTCCAATCTCGCTATGTCCTTTCGCAATGAAGGACTCCAAAATTGTACGGCATACTCCAGGTGCGGTCGGACAAGTGAGTTGTACAGGCACAGTACAATCTCCTGGTTCCGATAACCAAACTGGCGCTTAATATAGCCTAGCATCCTTTGGGCCTTTTTCTCCGCCTCAATGCACTGTTTCGAGAACTTGAGGTCACTAGTGATTGTTACACCCAAGTCCTTCTCAGTGTCGGTGGATTCCATAGCAGTGCCCTTAAGGATATACTGAGATTGGGGGTTTCTGTGGCCGATATGCATCACTTTGCATTTGCCCACGTTAAAAGGCATTTGCCACGTGTCCGACCACTCCCCAATCTTCCCAAGATCTTCCTGCAGGCGGGCAGTATTTCCATCCTTTGCAACGTTCATACCAAGCTTGGTATCGTCGGCAAATTTGGAAATCTTCGCAACCATGTCACCGTCCATGTCGTTGACGTAGATGATGAATAGTAGTGGTCCCAGGACAGAACCTTGAGGCACCCCGCTAGTAACGGGCACCCACTCAGAAGACTGTCCATTTACCACCACCCGTTGCCGTCTGCCACTTAGCCAGTTCTCGATCCAGCCGGCTACCTTTCCCTCTATGCCAAGCGCTCGCACTTTCCGGAGAAGGCGGCGGTGTGGTACCTTATCAAAGGCTTTCTGAAAGTCTAGGTACACCACATCCACCGCCTTGTCCCGATCGTGCTCACTGAAAACGAAGTGGAAGAATTCTACAAGGTTCGTCAGGCATGACCGTTGCCTTCGGAAGCCGTGCTGGGAACTCCTCAGTAGCAGGTTTGACTCTAAATACGACGTCACTTTGTCCACCATGATGCTTTCCATGAGTTTACCGACTATCGAAGTCAGACTGATAGGTCGGTAGTTCGACGGTTGGTTACGGTCTCCTTTCTTGAAGATAGGAGTCACCTCCGCCTCACGCCAGTCTCTAGGAACGCATGCGGTCCGGATTGACATGTTAAAGATAGCGCACAGATGTCGTGATACTTCATCGCACACTTCCTTCAACACTTTAGGTAGAAACCCGTCCGGTCCAGGGGACTTATTCGTCTTTAGGTCAGCGATCTTTTTCTTTATTTCTCCTTCGGTGAAGTCCATTGCCTCCAGCTTTTCCCCCGAGTAGGAATCCGTGGGCTGGGGAATGGGACCACACTCTTCAGTAAACACTGAAGAGAAGTAGTCGTTGAGGAGGTTAGCATTTTCTGCATCTGAATGCTTTAATGTCCCCTCCTCATTCCTCAAAGGGCCAATCGTTCGACGGATTGGTTTACGGCTGTTCACATATCCAAAAAACTCCTTGGGATTCTCTTTACAGAGTCTCGCCACTCGGAGTTCCTCAGACCGCTTAGCCGCCCTTATGCTGGACTTCACTCTCCTGGCTAGCCTCCGGTATTCGTCAAAGTCACCCGAGATCTTCGATTGCCGGTACACATTTCTCTTCTCCCTAAGCAGTTGCCCGATTTCTCGATTAAACCACTTTGGTTGAACAGAAGACCGACGGGGGCATTTCAGAGGGATAAAACGCGATTGAAGATTCATGAATGTGGTTTTGAAACTGTTCCAAGAGTCTTCAACAGCATCGCACTCCTCTAGCCTCGCGTCAGTCAGTCCCGCGCGTAGACCTGCAAAGTCTGCTCTTCTCAAATCCAGTTTCCTTGATTTACTAGTTGCAGGCTCTGCCTTGGGGACTTTGACTACAAATCTAATTAATCGGTGGTCACTGCCACCGAGCTCTTCGCCAACAGAGAGGTCCTCAACGAGGTCATCCTCAGAGGTGAAAACCAAGTCGAGGATATTGTCTCCTCTCGTTGGCTCTCTCACCCATTGAGTGAGGAACTCGTTGTTCGTGAACTCCAGGAGTAGTGCGTTCTCGCCACAGGGTTCTCTGGTTTCCCAGTCAACTTGTGTGTTCAAATCACCCATGACGATACACACTCTGTCTTTAACAAGTTCTCCTAGTAGCTGGTACAGATCTCTGTCCTTTTCAACGAGTTGGGCAGGAGGTCTATAAAGCACCAGGGTCCTGTATTTGGCAGGACCTATCTCTAGGTCAACACCTAGTAGTTCATGGTCGGATACGATGTTGCAATTCGTCGAGTTGAGAGTATCCTTGACATGCAACATCACACCACCACCCTCTCTGTCTGGCCTATCTTTCTGGAAGAGCTGGTAACCGGGAATCGTGAATTCACCTTCAAAATCTCGGCTTGAGGTTTTTATCCACGACTCCGTTATGGCCACCATCTCCGGTTCTTCCGTTGCTACGAGGCCACGAAGTTCTAGAAACTTGTTTCTGATAGACCTCGCATTAAACAGAAGAACTTTTAGGGAGTCCCCGACTGTAGGACTCCCTACGCTCTTCCGTTTCCCGCTTTCTTTCTCTGTGGCGGGATCACTCCACTCTTTGTGACTTCAGAAAAGGTCGTTCCTGGAGTAACACGGGTGTACTGGCGTACGTCCTCCTTTACTCGGGGTCTGACACTTCTTTGGGTCCGCTCCACAACATCCTGGATCATGTTTGCGAGTGCAGCTTTCCCTTTAAAGGAAAGATGCACTCCGTCCCTTTTGTACAGGTCATTTCTCCCGTAAAAGGTGCGGTAGGGGTCTACAAAAAAGACTCCTTCCGCCGTACATAGATCTCCCAGGCGTTGGTTTATGGAGACGTTCCTTGCGTGAGCATTGCGGGATGGACCTCGTCTTGGGAGTATCCCGACCACGACACGTCTGCGGGTTTTTAGCCCACAGTCGTCAACTCCTCCCATAACCGTGGTCAGGATCTTCCCGCTGGCGCCTACATTTCCTCCTCGTAGGTAGAGATCGTTGCCACTTGCCATGAGGGCAACTACTGAGTTCTCAGAGATGTGAGATTTCTCAGCCTCCACCCTTATTTCTCCGTTCCCCTTTCCTGGAAGGCAGCTTACCTTCACACTGGTGCGAAGGCGGGCCGCTAGCAAGGGTTGTAGATCCCGCGCTTGGGAGTCACCGATCACGATGACCCTCGCGCATTTGGGTTCAGAGGACAGAGGCTTCCCTTTCACTATGGGCTCTTTCGATTCCTCTTTCTTCCCCACTTTTTGGGGTTTTTTCTTCTTTTTCTTCTTCGTTTTATCTTCCGTTTCTACTTTCTCTTCTGTTTTTCCTTTCTTACTCTTCCTTTTCTTCTTTTTGACGCCCTGAGTAACCCCAGCAGCTGCTGGCTCTGGGACGTCGGATGGTTGGCCTATCTCTATCGAGGCGGTGCATGAGGGCCCAACAGAGGAGCCATCCGCGTCGTTGGGAGTTTCTTGTTGCCGTTGCTGTCCATTGGTGGCTTTAATCTCTGAAATGATGGCTTCGAGAGGACGGATTTGAGTCACATGCTCAGACTCGAGAATTTTCACCTTTTCTTCCAGCCGTCGTGTTTTTTCCTCAGAAGATTTAAAAAGTTCCTTAAGCTCCTGAAGTTCTGCCCTAAGGACGCAGTCCGTGCAGATACTTCCAGGGTGGCATTTTGAGAAACACCCCTCCGGAAAATCTACGCACCACTTGTCCTTTTGGCATGTGGAGCAGGTATACTTTAACGCACCAGGTCCTTTCTTTCCAGTCATGCTGAACACTTTATAACTCTGAATACTTTGTGACCACTCAATAAAAAAGAAAGGGGGTGGTGAGTTCGCCCCGCGTGAGTCGCTCCCGCCTATCGATCGGAGAGGTTTCGGATCTTTCAGAAGGCACGCTCCTTGTGCTGCTGTTCGTCCGACCGAGTCGTCAAACCTCGGCGTGCCGTGGCTCCCAACCAAGCAGCACTGACGGTCCCCGAAGGGGCCATCGATTTCTCACCAGGTGAACAACGGAGCACACCCCGTACTAAACTCCTACTAGTTCCCTTCACGACGGCCAAGATCTCGGAGCAGCGTTCAGTGGATATCCCGCCACACCAAGAGACTCGACCCAAGGCTTTTTATTGGCCTGGCAACCAACATGGGAACAAAGGGCCGTCACCACGGACCAATGCTACCAGAGGCACCCGTCAACGGTCACTGGGAATGGTCAATAATTATGCGCCAGGAAAGGGGTTACCGGGGCACTACCCTCATCCCATTCATCGTGCCCCAACGCCTAAGACCCCTCAAGTCCTAGTCTCTCGCAACCAGTGAGCGTCGATTGGCGTTGTTTATAGAGGTTCCAAAGCCTCTCTTCTGACGCGTGAGGTAGCTGCCAGGTCCTTATATGTAGATAGATGAAAAAAGGGTAAGAGTGACATGATAGGTATAGGGGTTGTTTTTTTTCTTTTTGTAAAAGTAGAAGAAGTAGGATTAATTTTTAAAGAAAGATGAAGGATAGAGTAGGATAAAAAAAAAGAAAAGACGCACTTAGTCTGGAACCTAATTTCCGACCAAATCGACAAGGGAAACCCTGCCAGGGGTGCCAGAAGATAGGTACCCCCGCCGACATAGCTCGAAAAGTCAAGGGTACGCACAAGCTCTCTTCCCGCGACAAGGGGGCGTCACCTCTCTCTACTTTCTTTATGAGAGAGAGAGAGAGAGAGAGAGAGAGAGAGAGAGAGAGAGAGAGAGAGTTACATAGAGTTACATAGATACACAGATCACACGGGCCTTACGGCCCAGACTAAGGTGATCTGGCCTTAAATCTACTGCCACTTACACATAGAATAGTAGAAGTAAAGGATAGAAAAGTTTTAGGCTCTCCCCACCCTCCACTCCCTCCGGCAAAAGCCGTACATGAAATAATTTGGGAAAAGTACCTTGCAGGTGTAAGAAGACAGTACCTGAAGGAAATTTGCATTGAATAGTAATTAAATGAAATGAATATGAAAACCACTTACATAAACCTGAAAGAGTTATATTTTTGTAATATTATTTTATTTTGTAGCTTATGCTAAACAATTCCAATATTTGTTAAGTGTTTGTCTAATCTCATTTTAAATGAATCTATAGTTCTGCTGTCCACTACCTCGTTTGGCAAATTATTCCAATCATTAATAATCGAGTAAGTGAAGAAGTTTTTTATTACATCCATAGTGGCTCTTTTACCCTGAAGTTTTGAATCATGTCCACGGGTGGGACACTCCCCTGTCAGTGTGAACAGGTTATTGGCATTAACGTTGTTAAATCCTTTAAGTATTTTGAAGCACTCTATAAGCTGCCCCCTTAGTCTTCGTTTTCTGACGGAAAATAGATTGAGTTTTTTTAGCCTCTCGTGGTAAGGTTTGTTACGTATTGACGGGATAAGTTTTGTCGCTCTGTGTTGTACAGCTTCTAATTTATCTATGTCTTTTATTAAGTAAGGGGCCCAGAACTGTACAGCGTATTCGAGATGGGGCCTGACAATACTTTTATATAGTGGCATAATTATCTCCTCGCTTTTATAAGTAAAGTTTCTTTTTATAAATCCTAGTGCTGTGTTAGCTTTGTTTGCAGCAGCTGCGCATTGGTTTGATGTTTTTAAGTTTTCTGTAATTATTACTCCTAAATCTTTAACCTGCGGGGTTGTGTTTATTAAGCCGCCTTGCATTGTATAGGTGTATTTTTTGTTTTTTGTTCCGCACTGAAGGATTTGGCATTTGTCGATATTAAATGGCATTTGCCATTTCTCAGACCATTCGGTAATTTTATTTATATCAGCCTGCAGGCTAGCCCTGTCATCTTCGCATAGTACTGAGTTACCTATTTTCGTGTCATCTGCAAATTTAGATATGATATTATTTATTCCAACGTCTATGTCATTGATGTATATAGTAAATAAAATAGGCCCCAGGACTGATCCCTGGGGAACACCGCTGGTAACAGATACCCAGTCCGATTCCACGCCATTTATTATCACTCTCTGCTTCCTGTTTTTTAACCAGCTACTAATCCATCCGTATATATTACCGTTAATTCCTAGCGTACGCACTTTGTTCACTTTGTGCACTTTGTGCACTTTGCTCTGAGAGAGAGAGAGAGAGAGAGAGAGAGAGAGAGAGAGAGAGAGAGAGAGAGTCACAAGGAGTCACAAGGAAAAGAAGTACCCTAGAAGACCTTACGGTCCATACGAGAGGGTACTTGTTACGAGTCAGGGACTCGTGAGCCTGTCAGCGAACCAGGACTTTATCCAGGCGCCTTTTGAACTGCTCCACAGAGTCGCTGTTCACGACTTCTGGCGGAAGCGCGTTCCACTCGTTGCAGATACTGTAACTGAAGAAGTTCCCGCATCTGTCCCGGTGATAACGCGGCAGCTCAATTTTGTAGCCGTGGTTTCTCGTTACGCCCTCGCTTAGTTGGAACATGTCCCCGTTGCCTACGTGGTCAATACCTCGGAGGATTTTGAAGACCTCGATTAATTGACCGCGCCGTCTTCGGGTTTCCAGTGAGAAGAGGTTTAGTTCTTCTAGGCGGGCTTCGTAACTTTTGTGCCTGATCGAGGGGATCAGTTTGGTCGCCCTGGCTTGTACTCGCTCCAGTCGGGCGATGTCCTTCCGAAGGGATGGACTCCAAAACTGGACTGCGTACTCCAGGTGAGGTCGGACCAGGGAATTAAAGAGAGTGAGAACGATTTCCCTGTTCCGATACCCAAACTGTCGCTTGATATACCCCAAGATTCTCTGGGCTTTCTTCTCCGCCTCGATGCACTGCTTGGAAAACTTGAGGTCGCTGGTGATCACGACTCCCAAGTCTTTTTCCATGTCTGTGCTCTCGAGCGCCGAGTTTTTGAGGCTGCAGACGGCTTGGGGATTTCTGTGGCCAATGTGCATCACCTTGCACTTTTCGACATTGAACGGCATTTGCCATTTGTCTGACCACTCCCCGAGTTTCCTCAAGTCGGCTTGGAGTCTCTCGACGTTTTCCGCGTCTGCCACGTTCATACCTAGTTTGGTATCGTCGGCAAATTTGGAAATCCTCGCAGTTATGCCATCATCTATGTCGTTTACATAGATGATGAAGAGTAGGGGGCCCAGCACGGAGCCTTGGGGAACGCCGCTTGTTACCGGTAGCCAACCGGACTTTTGCCCGTTCACCACTACTCGCTGCCTTCGACTATGCAGCCAGTTTTCGATCCAGTCACCTACAGCTCCGGCGATGCCTAGCGCTCGAACCTTTTTCAGCAATCGGCGGTGGGGCACCTTGTCGAAGGCCTTCTTCAAGTCGAGGTAGATGACATCCACCGCCTTCTCCCGGTCGTGTTCGCTGAACACGAAGTGGAAGAATTCCAAAAGGTTCGTTAGGCATGACCTGTGCCGCCGGAACCCGTGTTGGGAATTCCTCAATAGGTGGTTGGACTCGACGTGCTGCGTTATTTTGTCAACCAGGATACTTTCCATCAATTTTCCTACTACCGACGTCAGGCTGATCGGCCGGTAGTTAGATGGCTCGCTCGCGTTACCCTTTTTGAATATGGGGGTGACTTCCGCGTCTCGCCAGTCCTTTGGCACGCATCCAGTCTCGAGCGATTTCCTGAAGATCGAGCAGAGATGTGGGGAGACCTCATCTCGCACTTCCTTCAGCACCCGTGGTAAGAAGCCATCGGGCCCTGGCGACTTGTAGCGGTTCAAAGCGTCGATCTTTGAACGCACTGTCGTCTCTTCGAAGTGAAATCTCTCCAATTGCTCTGAGCCTTCGTACTTGTCACGAGGCTCAGGGGTGGTGTCCTTCTCCTCAGTGAAAACTGACGAGAAGTACTTGTTGAGGATGGTCGCATTCGCTTCGTCACTGAGCTCTAGCTCACCATCCTCTTTCACCAAGGGACCGATCCGTCTACGTGTCGGCTTACGGCTGTTTACGTATCCGAAGAATTCCTTGGGGCTCTCTTTGCAGAGTCTCGCCACACGGACTTCTTCGGCGCGTTTCGCCACCCTTATCATGGACTTGACACTTCGGCATAGACTTTTGTAGTGCTCGAATTCTCCAGTGTTCTTCGCTTGGCGATAGGCGGTTTTTCTCTTCCGTAGGGTTCTCCCGATTTCGGGGGTGAACCACTTGGGTTGAGTAGCTCCGACTCGGCCGCGTTCTGATGGAATGAATCGTGACTGCAGGGCCATGAATGAGTTTTTGAAATTCTTCCATGGTTGCTCGACGTTGTCACTATCTACCACCTCTATCGCTGCCACGCCAGCACGAAGTCCCGCGAAATTTGCCTTTCTGAAGTTCAGCTTGGCTGCAGCACGAGCTACTGCTTCGCGAGCTGGGACTCGAATGCAGAACCTGATGAGGCGGTGGTCGCTGCCACCTAGCTCCTCATCTACACTAACTTCCTCAATGATGTCATCCTCGGATGTGAGAACTAGGTCGAGGATGTTTGCACCTCGTGTTGGTTCTCTCACCCATTGAGTGAAGAATCCTTCATTTACGAAGTTAAGGAGCCGTATGTTGTCGATGCGGGTTTCTCTGGTTGCCCAGTCAACGTGAGTGTTGAAGTCCCCCATGACGATACTCACCCTGCCTTCAGTTAACTGATTCAGTTGATTATAGAGGTCCCTGTCTTGATCCTCCGTCGAGGATGGGGGTCTATAAACTGTAACAGTCCTGTACTTGGTGGTACCCAGCTCCAAGTCCACGCATAGGACTTCTTGGTGGGCGGTGGTGGTGCTGCTCGTTGCCGTGAATACACTTCTCACGTACACCACCACTCCGCCCCCCTCCTTCGCCAGCCGGTCTTTGTGGAAGATCTGGTAGCCCGGGATTGCGAATTCGCCCTCAAAGTCACGAACAGAGGTTCGAATCCACGACTCCGTGATGGCCACCAGATCTGGTTCTTCCGTTGCTACGAGGGCCACTAATTCCAGAAACTTGTTCCGGATGGACCTCGCGTTGAATAGAAGAACCTTAAGGGAGTTCCCGGCTGGTGGTCTCCCTAAGTTCGACCGTTTCCCGCCGCCTTTGGCTTGGCGGCAGGAACGGTCCTCCTTTCCCGAACAGACCGGACGCAGCGGTTAACCGTCTCCTGGATGAGGTTAGCCAGCATGGCTTTTCCCTTCATCGACAGGTGGGCTCCGTCCCTTTGGTAGAGGTCGTTCCTACCAAAGAACGTCCGGAAAGGGTCCGCGAAGAAGACCCCTTCAGCTGTACAGAGGTCTCTCAACCTCTGGTTTACCAGCTCATTGCGACGGTATGTAATGGGGTTAGGGCTCCTCCGTGGAAGGATCCCGACAATGACCCTCCTCCTCGTCTTTAGTCCGCAGTCGTCGACTGCCCCCATGACGTTCTGGAGTATTGGTTCTGTCACCCCTGCTCCCCCGTTGCGGAAGTAGAGGTCGTTGCCACTAGCCAGAATGGCAACTACTGAAGAGTCAGGAGTGGGACTCTTCTCCACCTCCTTTCTCAGTGCCTTATTACCCTTGCCGGGCAGGCACTTGACCTCCACTTTCTTTTGGAGCCGTGCTCGCAGGAACGGTTCTAGTCCTCGAGCCTGAGAGTCACCATAGACAGTGACCTCCGGTTTCTTGGACGCTTTCTCCTTCTTCCTCTCCACCTTCTTCCAGCCATCTGCCTTCGTGCTCTTTTCCTTCTCTTTCGTGTTTAAAGCTTCGCTCTCTTCTTTTTTCTTCTTTTCAATCTTCTCTTCTTCCCTTTTCTGCTTCCTTCTATTCTTCTTCCTTTCTTGCTTCTTTCGCTTTCTCTCCTTTTTCTCATCTTCTGTGATGGGAGTTTTGGGGGGTTTCTTGACGGCGGCTGCGTAGCTGCCATCATTGTCCCCTCCACTACCCTCAGAGAGAGAGAGAGAGAGAGAGAGTAACAAGAAGTAACAAGGAAAGTTAGTTCCCTAGGAGACCT
>CAXAKS010000265.1:5000-70386 GCA_963969495.1 Ceratothoa steindachneri | reverse complement strand
AGAGATTACGCGCCGCATCGCCCTTCAATAGAAAGAGAGACAACAGACACCTGGGCGATCCTTTTCGTCTGCGCTAATGGAGGTGAGAAATGATGAGATGCCGTGAGACGCCGAGATGACCTGAAATGCCGCCTTCACAGAAACCTGCGACAAGTGTGAGAGACCAGAAGGTCCCATCCGAAGTCAGACAAAATCTGCCTCGCCAGCTTAAGAACCTTCTCGCTAAAAGGTAGAGTTTATTCTCATCTAGCGATGCGTCTGACCCTAGAACCATCCCCTTCGCATGGAGGGGGGAAAACCCCTTTCGACCCCCATAAACCCTCCAGCACCAGCGTTAGAAGGCAGTATCCATCCGCCATCCTCTCTGCCCCGTCAGTATCCTCCGTCCGCCCCCATCGGTACCCGCTAATCGCGTCCCGTTGGATTCTGCACAATTCTCGCAGAATCCATCAAGCTCCCGGTATTCTCGTTAATTCACGTGAGTCTACCTCGACCCACTTTCTCCGCTCGTCGAACGCGGTGCGCTCAATCTCGATTCGTGTTTCTCGTAAGCAAGATTTAAGTTCGACCCACGTAATAGTCATTATCCAGAGACTATTGTTTGAACTTTGCGCCAAGGCAAGGATTACTCCCTTGAACCAAATCTTCGAGGTAACAACAACGCGTAACTCTCTTGTGCAAGAGCTTTCTATGCCTCCCCCCCTCCCTAGTATAAGCCTCATCGTCGGCTTAGTCTACGCTCAAGGTCATTCGAGCGTCCCTCGATTCATATTGTCCGTTTGTTTGTACAGTGACCCCCTCACCAAGTCTCCCTCGTCCTTTAGCCGCTGAGATACATGGAAATCTAGTGTGTGTATAGCTCATGTTAAAGCTCCTTTAAACCTTGTAAAATAATATTGATTTACATATTAGTAAAGTTATTTTTGTACCCGTTTTTCTGTTATCCCGTAAGTCCAAGATAGTCGACTATAGGCCCACTTACTTTCAGTTAATTTGCACTCTGCTTATATTGTAAACTTCACACGCACTCGTAAAGTAGAAAGGGTGAACTTGACCCTATTCTACAATATCTATATTAAACTGGTGTAAAGTGTGTAGGGTTAACCTACGACATCTATATTAACCTGGTGAAAGGTGTGCGGGGTTAACCTACGACACAAAGAATGGAATATTTCATTATTTTGACATTCTGATTAACATGGAATCCGAACCACGGTCTTTAATTTCTACTTGTCCTTCGTCTTTCTGTTATTCGTTTTATCATTAATCATTTTAACAAACCTGACGTGAGATACGAGGGGCGGTCAATAAGTTTTGCGAATCGGTAGGGCAAAACAGAGGAAGGGGAATAGTTGTTTGTGGGGGTGTTAGGACAAGTTATGACAAGTCAGGACCTGCAGCCGCACGCTCCTGCATCGTCTATTTAAGAAGCAGTAGCTAATCGCAGATCGTCAGTCACAAATTTTTCAACAATGGAGAAGGTTGAGCACCACGCAGTGATCAAACTTTTGACCAAGGAAGGTAAGAATGCAAAAGAGATCCATGAACGCATGGTTGCAGTGTACACGGACGCCGCCCCTTCCTATGCAACCATTGGTCGCTGGAATAGGAAGTTCCACCATGGTCGTGAGTCCCTTAAAGATGACTCCCGTCCAGGACGCCCGTCAGACGTAACCATCGAGGACAATGTGGCCCATGTGGAGAGGATGATCCTTTAAAATCGACGGGTGAAGGTCGAAGAAATCGAGCGAGAACTTGGAATATCGCATGGAAGTGTTATCAACATCATCCACGACAATTTGGCCATGACCAAGGTCTCTGCCCGTTGGGTCCCTAGAAACCTCACGCCGCATGATCGACTTCAACGTCGTTAAAGTTTACAAGGCCAGAGTTGCACAAGCTGCCCTGCGCAAGTGCGGATTCGAGGAGCCCAACCATCCCCCCTACAGTCCAGATCTGGCCCCTAGCGACTATTTTTTATTCCGCGAGCTCAAGGCTGCACTGCGTGGACGCCGGTTTGGGGACGATGAAGATGTCCAGCTCGCCGTCCAGGAGTGGATTGAAGAGCAGTCGGCAGATTTCTGGTTGTCGGGAATTCGAAGCATCAGGGACAAGTGGCGCAAGTGCATTGAAGTCGAGGGTAGTTATATTGAAAATAATAAAACACTTTATATCATATCTCGTTTCCTTATATCCGAATTGCAAAACTTATTGACCGCCCTTCGTACGTCTAATCTCTGTTGTTCTTTTTTTTTCTTTTTTTTGTAGGTCGCACGCTCCTGCGCCGGGGGGAGGGGGACCTCCCCCCGACGCCGGAGCTTGCTTCCTTAGTGTTGTCATCTTTCCTTTTTATCTTTGTTTTGTTTTCATATTCTTATTTTAAAGTAGCCTATAGCTAGGCTGTGTGATTGCGGCGACTTATGCCCAAGTGGGCAGTCGCTAGATAGCCTCCTAAAAAAAAAAAATCTGTTTTTATTCATAAATTCACTGCTGCATTCGTGCATTTCTGTAGCATCCACGACGTTATATTACTGTGTGTTCGAGTTTTAGCCTTAGTTATTTTTGTTGGTGCTCGTGTTTATTTGTTTGTAGTGGGTTCATCTGTGTGCATCAAATTTGTTTCCTCATGTTGTTTTCACTTTGGTTTTCCCCTTGGTGTAATTCACTTTTGTGTGACACTTTGGTCACTGTAATTTTTTTTTCACTTTGCCATTCTTTTGAAGTCTTCATCAATTGTTCATTTTCTTTTTTTTTGTTCGAGAGTCTTGTCCGGTACATTTGACTCAGTCGCCTTAGGTATACTAGCCGTGAGATTTTGAAGTGTTCGAGTTTATTTTCCTTCTTCGGTTATTTTAGCTTTATGGGAACTGGATCTTGTTTTGGACGCTGTCACGATCCCCGTAAATCAGTGGCTCATCATTCCTCCTTTGTTTGATAATTTGGAAGGGAAATGGTAAACCATTGGCCACTATGGATCGTTTCAGCTATCCTTCCTTGTTTGCTTGGTGGGCCTCTTGGTCATTCGGCACATCCAGCCGAAAATCTTTGAACGTTTCCGAGTGTAAGATGACGCAATCGCCAGGAGCAATTCCTCAATAAAATCTTCATCTCCTTTTCGTCTTCCGCTTGAAGGCCCATTTGCAAGTAACTTCACGTAGGGCTTTGACTACGTCTTGTTGCTTTTCCCCCTCCTTAGGGGATAACATTCGTGCTGATATAGATTTTGGGGTTAAGGTCTGCTGTCTCAATCCTTGTAATGCTGCTTTACACAGTCGTTTTCCTTCATTCATCTTCGGTAATTGTAGTTACTCTTACGGAGACTGTTTCTTTTTCCTTTTCTTAGTTTATGTTTTTAGTCGCGAGCGACTCTACACATCTCACTGTGTCGGTTGGTCTCCGTTGTTTTGCTTTTTTTGTGTGATAAAATTGTAACTATTCGGACGATTCTAAAGAATTTTGAAATCCTTATGTTGTTTTACATTCTCTTTCGAATAAGATAATCGCACAGGTCCTCCAAAGGTTAGCCCGGGAATTATTTTCTTTTTACAATAACATCATAACTATTCGGCCGATTCTAACGAAATTTGAAACTCTTATGTTGTCTTACATTCTCTTTTGATTGATAGAATTGTCAAGGTCCTCCCAAGGTTAGTCCATAAATTATTGAAGGTTTTGAAGGTCGTAAGTTCATAAATCAGAATAAGTGAGAGCACGCGACCCTTCGGTCAGCAGACCTTGTTTTCTCCCTGTGGGATTAGCCCCACTAAGATTTAAGATTTCTGGGGAGGGTAGGTTCTTAGGGAACCAGTTCTTCTTCATTCCATTTTTTTACCAGCATGGTAGTGAGGGTGTCTGAAAAGTTTCCTGATTTTCCTATGCTCATTACGTGCGCGTACAGTATGCACATAAGAAGCTCCATCGATGACTCGTCTTTGACTTGTCTTTGTTGTACGATGGCTTTTTCCACTCACGCGTAGGTTGCTTTCTTCTTGTTTCCAGTGATGCTATTTTCTTCCTTTTCTTTCCTTAAAAGTATTTCCTTTCTCTTTGGCCAAACCATTGTCATTGCCATTGCCATTGACCGGTGTGGCTCGCCGCAATTAAGGCATTTTTCTCCGTCGGTTTGGCACAGTTTTTCCTAAAGTGCCCTCGTTGACCGCATTCAGAGCAGCTTTGTTCAGTCTCCGCGTGGTTTCCAAATTTGACAACTTCTTGGATTTCCACTACTGGGTGATTTTTTTTCAATTTCACTTTTAATTTCTTCTTTCGTATGTGAGCCTACCCACATGTCTATCTTCCGACATATGAGGCTCCTGATGGCTATAATTTGAGGGGGAATTCTGGGTGCGAGTCCGATCTTCTTCAATGTCTCTATTCCGTGCACTGAGATTAATCTCTCTACATCGCACTCTGCGTGGCAGATTGAAATGTATCCATTCCAGATATCCGAGCTCGGATAAGAGCAACTTTGAGTTTTCCAAACAGAGTTTTTACGAGCTTTCTTTTTCGGGTTTGTCTTGTTCTTGAGGGCCCTTAAGTGTACTCGGAGGCATTCTAGTTTGCTCCCTTTCCCTTGCGCGGGAGGCGTTCACGCCATTTCCTTATTTTTACAGAGCGCCCCAGGCACTCAGTATTTTTGAAGCTCTGTCCTCAATCACTCTTTGATGTGCGTCCTTATGTGCAATCCGAAAAGCGAGTGTTTCAGGGCAGTTCCTTTTATGTCTTTCGCGGCACCTATGAGTCCCTAACTACCTCTTCATTATAGAAGCACTCCTCGACCACCCTACCTAAATAAGCCTACTACTATTTGGTGCCTAAACTAAATTTTGCGCTCGTGGTCCTTAGAACCTCCCTTCTTCACGCCCACTAACGGGGTTTCCTTCCTGGGTTCACTATGACCTACTTTAAAGTGGTTCTGAGAGCTGTGATGGTCAAGTTATGTTGGTTTTAGCGTTTGAAAAATTTGTAGAAGATTAGAAAGAAAGGCGAAATATAAGGATCAATCCCTATTTACGGTATCTATCCAGTCCAGTGAAAACAGGAGAAATCTCCAATCAGTCTCGTGGACGAATTTCTTTCTTCGGGGTTCGGTGAAAAAGTCACGTTTTTTACCTCCTTGCTTCCTTTATTAGGCGCTCAGCTATTTGGTCGGGGTGAAGTGAAAGCGAGCAGACAGAGTCTTTCGATTTTATTACAGGTATATGAGGGATCCATATATGTATATTGGTCATAATTCTCAGGGGATATATTTATAGGATCAAATTGACTCTCCAGTTGACTTTCAAAGACTTAATTATAGGCACCCTGAGCCTTTTCTGAGATAACAAAAATTTGACTTTCTTTAAAATTCCTAATGCCATTATATAATTTGAAGGAACCTCCGACAAAACTTCGTCATACCACTGTAGTTCTATATGGTATTTTCCATTGATTTTCTCTTTGGAATTGTGTTTTTTTATATTTTAATTGTGTCTAGGGACCATGAGTTGATATATTTAGTGCCTAAGTATTTCAAACTAGACACCTATTCAAGCCCTTCATCCAAGTGGGGATCAAACTTGCTAAAATTAAATGGGGGAAACTAAGAAGGGACCGGATTTAGCGCCGTATCGACATTGGCTTTGAGGGACGCATTTGTCTCGGGTTTTGAATTAGAATGACTTTGCGACGATTTGAATAGGACCCCTGCACTTTCTCATATTGACTTTGAGAGCCGCAGAACGTCCCCCCCTTCACTGGATTACTCCATGAGTCAGAGCGTCTGTGTTGAATTTGAGTTGTGTTTTTTGTTTGTGATTGAGAAGACCGTCCTCTTCCACCATTTCACTTTCTCGTCCCCGCAAAAGCATTGAATTGATCCCCATCCCAGCCTGGCTGAGGCTGTTTCCCATTAACTCTCCTCCTCACAATTTCAAGGATGGCCAGCCTACCTCCATGACCACGCCTTCGTGGAGAGGATCATCGGCAAGAAGCACCTGGAGGTTGTCGCCGGACGCTTGTGGAGGCCCAGCATAGTCCTCTTCTTTGGGAGTTCTATGAAAATTGGGCACACTCCCGTCGGCGATCAACCCACATCGTCTGATATTTTATATCTCCCAGGTACTGGATGCAGTCGACCCCAGCAGACAGTTGACACCCCTGACCGGGTCTTTTTCGCCGCCCGAGTGGTGAAAAGCTCTGTCCGTTAACAGGATCCCGTCTATCCGCCGAGCGGATAGACCAAAAACAGAAAAGTTCAAAGACAAATCAGGATCAACTAAGAATATAACCCAAATGCTGCGAGACCCAAAAACCAAGGTTGGCCTCCAGTTCCCTCAAGTGCGTTTGGTGAACTGGTTAGCGCTTTGATTGCTCGCCCAAGTTAACCCAACGAGAAAGCAACGGATTCCGATAGATAAGACCTCCTGGATGCAAAGTCCAAAAGAGCCCTTACGGTTTCTCCTCAAGATAAGCTCGACATTTAAAATAAGGAGCAAGAAGTTAGAGCTGCTAATTGAATTTGAATCAGAACACTATCTACCATTTGTCACCAACCTCATCGTCACACAGTTTTTTTTTAAGTCGGATAGATGGTTTCATCTTCTTTGATGGCTAGAGGACAATTAACTTAAATATGGTTTCTCATCTGGCAGGAGTCACAGGGGTATGACAAAGGGCACTGCTCAGACGGACAGACATCCGATAGATGCCGAGAACGGGTCGGATGCATTTTTACAGAGCTTTAACTCTGAAGATCACTTTATCCTAAAGGCTGCACCATTGAAAAGGGGCCACTGTAACATCTTATGAGTCTCTGTACACATTTTTACAATAAACATTTGGGGTTTTAATGGATCCAGAAGGCGGAAATTTGAATTTGGACTTTTGCTTGGAGTCTCCGTCCACCAAAGGGAAATAGTTGTCTTAAGAGTTGGAATTGAAAGGGGCCTTTATAAGAATTTAAATTAGGACGGGTAGGTTTGTTAAATTAATTCGATTTGTTTGATTGGTTCGAATTATTTGAGAAATTAACTTATAATCTGAGGGATTTGGTAGTTTGAGATAGTTACCGTTAGGCATTTGATAGGAAGGACTTTTGAAAAGGGGATTTTTTTTAACTGGTTCTATTTTATCTATGCGACAAAAGTCTTTTTACCGGCACTTCCTTCTTAAAAAAAATCACTTCAAAATTTTTAAGTTCTAACAAAAGGAACCGGGTGTAATTGAGGAATGGAGGAAGCAGAGAGAATTTCAGCGAGATACTGGTCGGCAATGGCATTTTTGTCTAGAAACTCATCGTTTAAACGCTGGAGAGCAACCTCATAATTTTCATCAGTGGTGCAAAGGTGTTTTACGATAGTAAAGGCATAGTCTCGCAAATGGCCTTTAAAGTACGCCAATTTAGCGAAATGAGAAATGTTATTCTTAGACCCGAAATGATTGTGAAATTGCAAGATGAAAGGTGTAAAAATTCAGCTTATCATGGTTGCCTGAAACAAAATATTCGCAAGGAAATGCGGGCGGGCGGTGCCGGGTGGAAAATTTTCTCAACAGGGGCAATATCATTTCGAGATCCGAATTAATGTCGAAGGAGGAGTCGGGCAGTTGGAGTAGGAGACTTTTGTTTTCTTCGAAAGAACGTTATTTTAGAATGTTTGAAGATTTTTTTCTACCAATTCATGTACAGGGTTAAGGAGAGATCTAGCAGAATTTAATTTACTTCGCGATTCTTCTTCAGGGATGAACGCACTAATTCTGTGCTGAGTTTTTCGAGGCAAGGCGATTTCTTTTGACAATAGCCCGGCTTTCGACTAAATCTTTGACCACGAAGTCTGAGAAGGAAGAGGTATTTTCACATGCTATTTCAACCCAAAAGTTTAGAAATAATCGAAATAAAATGAAGTTGGGTGTTAAAGAGAAGAAATGATTTGAAAAAATTCAAAGTCAAAATAGTAAAAAAAGTGGAACTAACGAGATTCCAACCCAAAACGAGAGTCAATTTATTGGTTGATTATATAGAAACAATGACCCCCAAAATATATCTTTTCAATTTTGTTAGTACAAATGCCTTTGTTGGAAAAGCGGAAACAGCGTATTACGTGAAATGAGAAGTGGATGTAAGAACATAAAAGACAAATAAAAGAGGAAGAGTTAGCCGAAGAGTTTAAGTAAGGTCTTGAAAGGAGTGAATTTTTAAAAGAAAGTCAACCTTAGATTTCCTTACCTGTTAATTCAGTTAGTAGATAAAGTAAAGTTGAATTTGATGAACCACGGCGTCTCTCCGTGGTAAAAGGAACGTAAAAATGCTCTTACCTTAAAGTTTCAGCAAAAGACAATTTTACCTGCCAATTTGAGATTTACACAGCACTCACGAACAAATTAAAATTAGAAAGGAAAGAGGTATTAGGGAAACCTGGATGCTCGAGAGGGTGCTGGAAGAAGATTCTTGGCCACTTGTTCTATCGCCAAGAAATCGGGGGGTTAAAAAAGCAAGCGAAACGGGTTTGTTGCGAAGAATGGGCCGAGACTTTTCTAAAGCATGAATCTGGCCCTCTCCCGACAAAATTCACATAACATGAACATGCAGGGACGGTTCTCGTAGTGCTCAAAGGTGTGTATGGCTTCTCTCGGAAGGTCGTTTCGCACGCGGCCGACCACAATGGGAGCGGTCGGTGAGCAAAACACCCAGGCTCGCCTCAAATGAGGGTACCGTAGAAGAACTCAACTAGGTTATCTTCTTACCTAAACTCCTCGAATGATATAGAGATATTAGTCATTTTCTTGAAGACAAATACCAAGCTCGATCTAAGCACTACCGTGAGCCTTCTCCAGGGGGCAGGATAGCCTAGCAAAAGGGATTTGAGTGGGAAACTGATTGCTTCCATGGAGTTCGTCAATCACCTTCCGTCTAAAGTCTGTTTGTTATTAGGAGAGCACAAGGCCAAATCAAGGGAAAAAATGAACCATTGTTGGGGTAGAGATGCGTTAGTCTTTCACACTAAGGACTCCCATTTTCAACTCTTTGATCAGGTCCGCTAGGACTCGGCCCCTATGATTGAGCGTATAGTTCCCCCAGGGCGAGTGTCTAGTATTCAATTCCCCGATGAGATAGTTCTTCGTTAACTTTATTAGGACGCAGCGGAACTCCGCCGCATCGAAGTCGGCTGACGATGTAAGGTACATAAACAGGACAGAATACCTCCTATCCAGGCGCAGCTGGACTGCTGATTCTTATTCTGATTCAGTTAAAGTGGGTGCATGTAAGGGAGGACGATAGGGTGTGTGGGTAGATAGAGAAAATAGACAAGCGGAGAAAAAAGAAAGAAGTGTGGTAGGGTGCAAAGAGATACCTAGAGCCTGGTGATTAGACCTATCACTTTTATTATTTTTTTGGTAGCGTGTATTCTTTGTTGTTTCTGTAGATTTTTTAATAATTATAAATAATTATTTATGGCGTTCAAGCCATTTGTCTTAATAATTTTTAGTTTAATTTTGTGTGTTATGCATTGCTTATATGTTTGTGTTTTTTATTACATTTTAGGTGCGTGCTTATTGGTGTTGGTATCATTTGTATTCGTGTGTGTTTTAGTTTTTTTGTTTCTTCATCTTTAGTAGGGTTCTTTTCGTAATCGGGGTTTCTTCACAATCTTGGTTTAAAGTTGTCTTCATCGGTGGTTTGTTGTCGTAGTTTTGAGTTTCTTGTCTTGTTCAGTTTTCTTCTTCTTTAGGTTCAGGTTTTACATCTCATTATGCATAGAACGGCACTTCGTCCCCGCCAGCCACTCGGTTGGCGGAGCTGGGAAATCTGGCGCGATAGTCTGCTCTTCAATAGATATTAATAAACAAAGCACATCTTTGGAGGTTGGCTGTTTGTAGGGGTGGTCGCGAAACCCTTATAGTCCGGGAGGACTGGAAGAGGGAACGTAGCCAACATGGTGATCCGAAGGCAGAAAACTAATGGAGATCGGGACTAGACAAGGCTCTCCTGCTCCTTCCGAGGATTCATGATCCAGTGGAGGATGTTGCTTTATGTAATTCAATCACTTTTCTTCTGTATTTATTTGATCTGGATTTTGACTCAATTTAAAACTTGATTTATGGCTCGTTTTTGCTTTGGTTGGTTTCAATTTAGCATCTCTTGTACAGTTTTCAATTATTTGGGATATTCATTTTCTAACTTTTTCGAGTGAAAAAACGTTTATGAGTTTTTTTTCTGTTTTTTCATATATCTACGTCGAAGAAATCCTAAGCAGAGCATGTCTTGTATGCCCTATGAGTGAGCATGCACACATATGAATGATATTTTGTAGTTTTTTGCTGAGAATATTGGTTTAAGTAGACTCCTTGGTTTGTTGGTTTTATATACACTCTTGATTTGTCTTTATATATGTTTCATGTGATGGTTTAGTATCAAGAAAGTTAAGTGTGTTGTTTGTATGTTGCAAGTAAATTTCAGGACACTATTCTTTTAGTCGTTTGATTAAGAGCTTTCGAATAATGTTAGCGTGTTGTCCAAAACTTTGGGTTGAAGTAGTTATTTTTTCTCAGGATTTTGTTTTCGACTTCTGCCATAGAGAAGTCGGCATATATTGAGCCAAGAGGGGATCCTATAGCAACCCCTATTTTTAAAAGTAACATTTGTTTTTGAAATTGAAATGCACCACAAAAGTACCCTTTAACTTCGAAAATAAATCTTACCTGCAGAAAGGTAATCATGTTTAACTTTATAAAGGTTCCATTGTAAACCCTTTCAACTGCACAGCCCTTATACATAATTGCAAAAATACTCTTTTTAATGAAGCTATAAAACCATAAAGACTTAGTGAATATTTAATGAATAAACATCTAAATGATGCTAGCAAAGAAATTAAAATTTTCAGGTTTTAACTCATAAAGAATTCATAGCCCATCTAAAGAGAGTCTGAAATTTTTACTGTCCTTGGGATTGTGCACTAACACTATTTAGTCGTAAAAAAAATAATTAAATTAATTAAATTCTCACGCTGGTGATAAAAATCGTGAATAAAATCAAATGTAACAGCGAATAAGATACAAAAAGTTTTGTGTTAAAAACGAAAAGAGTTACTTCATACTTCTTCAACACACATAAATCCAAATACTGTCAAAAGGAAATTGTTTATCTAAATTTGTTGTCTTTATGACGCTATTATGAATTAAATGCATCAGGAAAGAGACTCAGAATTAGCAGGGGAAATTTATGCACATAAAAATAACATTATCTTGCGTGAATATTTTGAAGATGGAATAATGTGTCACTTTATTAAAACTTGATTTATTTCCAAGAAAAGATCATATGTCTGGAGCTGCTGAAATATAAGACTGACCAGAGAAAGATATTAAGAATTTGTGTTCTCATCTGAGACCATTAAAACAAGATAGGAATAACAGATTTTCAAAATATTTAGTTTTGAAGTAAAGTAATAACGATAGATTTTTGTATCTATGTTGTTTATTGTGTACATAACCCGCAAAGGGAGGGTTAGAGGCCTAGGAGTAATGACCCGCTACAACTGAAAGCTAGATTCTTTTATCTTTGATGTTTATTGTGTATATGACTCAAAATGTGGTAGTAATTGTGTACATGGCCCAGTAGTAAGTGGGGTATCGTTGTTAGGGTAATAGCCCTGCTACAACGTAAGTCTAGAATCTTTTATCTGTGATGTTTATTGTGTACATGGCCAATAAGGGGGGTGGGGAGATAGCGTAATTGAGGTAATGCATCTGTCACAACATAAGCGTAGCATGTTTTTATGTGATATTAATTGTGGACATGGCAGAGTAGGGGTGGGATAGCGTAGAAGGAGTAATATACTCGGGTGTTGCGGTAATGTATGCGAGCATGTTCTCAATAAACATCATAGATAAAAGAATCTAGGTTTCAGTTTTAGCAGAGGCATTACTCCTTCCGCTACCACCCGTAATTGCGGGCCATGTAGACCATAAACATCTGACCATAAACATTTGCGGGCTATGTAAACAATAAACATCAAGGATAAAAGAATCAAGGCATCAGTTGGAGCAGGTGCATTAGCCTTACTAACACAAACGGCCATGTACACAATAAACATCACAGATAAAAGAATATAGTTTTCATATGTACTCGGGTCATAACCCCTACTTCCCTTCCCCACTTATTGCTAGCAATGCACATATTACTTCACAAATAAAAGATTCTAAGTTTCAGTTGTAGCAGGTGCATTAGTGTGTTTCTGGCCGGCAGGCGGGAGGTGGTGGGGTAGCGTAATATGGGTAATGGACCGTAACAACTGAATCCTAGATTCGTTCATCTGAGATGCTTATTATGTACATGACCATCAAGGGGGTGGGGGGTAGCGTGGAGGGATAATACACCGATTATAACTGAAAACTCAATTCTTTTATTTATGATGTTTATTGTGTACATGGTTGCATAGATGGTGTGGGGGAAGTAGAGGCAATGACCCAGCTACAGCTAAATCTAGATTCTTTTATCTGAAATGATTTTGGGGTACCTGGCTCGCAAGGGCGGTAGCGTTGTATGGGTAATGCCCCTTGCTACAATTGAAACCTAGATTCATTTATCTCTTATGTCTATTGTGCACATGTCCCCAAAGGGGCGGGGGGCGAGTAGCGTAGTAGGGGTAATGCCCTGCTCCAACGGTACACTTTTACGGCTCAAGAGCCTGCCGTTGTGTATTTCCCAGCGGCTATATATCTTCCGCACACTTTCACTTCCTCTGGCTTCACCATTTTACAGATCTCTCCTTACAAACATTTTCCGTGTTATGGCTTCGTTGCTATTGCGATTTAAATTCGAGTAAAATAATGTCCATGAACGCATTCGCTAAGTACTGATTGAAGTTAAATGTCATCTAGTTGAATACAATTATGAAAATGACAGTTTTTATCAATTGTGTTTATGGAAACGTGCTAAAGGCCTATATTCACAAATCCATTTCTAAATGTTTATGTCACTTTTCTGTTTTCCAACGTGTTGGTAGGAAATCAATTAAGTTGTATCAATGAAATTCTTAGCAAAGAATGGAAGCGAATGGATACAGGTGGAAGGGGTGATATCAGCTTAACTAAATAAAACCACAAATTAAAGAGCAATTAAATACTAAGTTAACTGACCACAAGGAAGTACAACAGTAAATACAGGGTACGCTGAGTAATTTGTAATCGTTGGCAATTCTGCTTATGCGTCTTGACTGGCGTCGACGCTCTCTTTCTCCTATTATAGTAGACTCAGTTATGCAACGTCTGTGTAAGAAGCAATACCATGGCTGAAATTGATACTCCAAATATTTGCAAAAGGCAAAGCTGTGCTGCTTGGGATTAAGGCCAGGATCTCCGATGCGAAGATCTCCGAGTGCTTGAGATTTGAGGGCGTTGGAGAGGATCACGAAAGAAGTGGATGAGTCAAGCTGTGATTGCGAGGGCACGGCGGCCTGGGGACCACGAGGGCCACGTTATTGCCCCGTTTATCTTTCCACATGGTCTCAGACTCAATTCGGAGGGCTACATCAAGTGCCTGAAGGAGTTGGTGTAGTTCTGGATCCAGGAAGTGGCCGCTAGAAGGCCCTACGTCTGGCAGCAGGACTCTGTAGGACTCTTGTCTTTCAGATAATTTCTTTGACCACATTGCTCTGAACATATAGCCACCCAACTCCCTACACTGCAACCCCATGGATTATGTGTGGGGCGTGGTTGAGAGAGAGAGAGGGACCAACAAATCCCCGTACACCACCAAAGTGGAGCTTAGGTCCAGGCTCATCACCTTTTTCACCCAGTTAAACAGGGGTACCGTCGAAAAGGGTTGCAGTACGTTCCGACGCCGCCTGGAGGCTGTGGTTGATGGTGAGGGCGATTTCGTTGAATAAAATGAATAATCCTTACTTCGAGTCTTGTTTAGCATTTAAATTTGGTAAATATATCTTTATAAATGAACTCTCTGCGTTATTTTCTTTTATGTTGAAGTTAGGCGAAAAATGCCCAGTGCCCCTTGTATACAATGCTTGCTCTAATAGTTATAACCATTTGACCCTAATAGTGACGTGGACGTTTCTCCAAATTATGTCGTTCAAGTGGGGACTTTGACCTAAATAATGTTGAGAAGCATTACTTTAAAGGATTATTTCTCTTGTTTGATTTAATGTCTGTTTCAGTAAATTTACTACATATTACTCCACGTATACATACTTCTTGTGCGTCTTCCTGAGCACGAAACATTCCCGTTTCGTTTTACGAGCTGTGAATTGATGGCCGTCCTGAAATACCTTGCCTGCTATTTAGAGCTGTATTCTCACGTTCCGAGTGGTTTTATTTGAAAATCGATGGAGGGCAATGCTTTCAGAGAGGTTGCTTGTACTTTGTTTGCACTTTGTACCGAGTTCCATTGGCAAAGGATAATTATTATCCATGTTTTCTTTCTCTTTGAATGTTCTATAACTAGTTTAAGAAATACCATCTACACAATTGAGCGAACATGGATGACACGCTTTGGCTCTGTTTGATCCCCTTAATCTTAGGTCAAAGGGTATGACCAAAAAAAGGATTGGTGAATCAATTGGGATCTGACCATAGCCTTCGTAAATGAGAAGGCCTCGTCACTCGGTCCGTGAGCGGCACCTACGTCATCACCAAGCGGCGGCCTACCGCTGGAAGGCTATTTGCCAACTTAACCGCCGGACTAATCGGCAACTGACCCAATTTCAGTTTGATGCGGGTCACGAGAGGACAAGGGTCAAGTGAAGTGAACCTGGATATTTTAATAATTTTCATGGTCTTTTTTCAATACAAGCCTGATACAACATGCCAAACAAGTGTTGTGTTCCATTATTCCGAGGCAATTATGGAAATGGAAATAAAGTGTGTGTTTTCTTTCCTTAAATACGAGGTATTGTCTTCTCAGTGGGTGAGAGCAATACGACGAGAGGATTTTGTGCCTACGAAATACACCAAGGTACGTAAATATGTTGTTATACAGTCTTGTGAGTTCATTTCTAAGCCTTTTTACGATAACACACTATACCGAGTACATAGATATTGATTTATAAGTCATCAGTATACTGAGATGTGATGTGGTAGCCTTTGTTCTGTGTCGCATGGTGGGTCAAGGTTACCGTTGCCAGATTGTCGTACTTTGAGCCTGGTATTTACCCGTTTCTGAGCCATAACAATCTCCAAAAACCACCAATAAGTAATACTTTTTATTAGAAACATACGAGGGGTGGTCAATAAGTTTTGCAATTCGGATATAAGGAAACGAGATATGAAGAAAAGTGTTTTATTATTTTTCAATATAACTACCCTCGACTTCAATGCACTTGCGCCACTTGTCCCTGAGGCTTCGAATTCCCGATAACCAGAAATCTCCCGACTGCTCTTCAATCCACTCCTGGACGGCGAGCTGGACGTCTTCATCGTCCCCAAACCGGCGTCCACGCAGTGCAGCCTTGAGATGGCGGAATAAAAAATAGTCGCTAGGGGCCGGATGTAGACTGTAGGGGGGTGGTTGAACTCCTTGAATCCGCACTCGCGCAGGGCAGCTTGTGCAACTTTGGCCTTGTGGACTTTGACGATGTTGAAGTCGATCATGGGGCGTGAGGTTTCTAGGGACCCAACGGGCAAAGACTTTGGTCATGGCCAAATTGTCGTGGATGATGTTGATAACACTTTCATGTGATATTCCAAGTTCTTGCTCGATTTCTTCGACCTTCACCCGTCGATTTTCGAGGATCATCCTCTCCACACGGGCCACATTGTCCTCGTTGGTCACGTCTAAAGGGCGTCCTGGACGGGGGTCATCTTCAAGGGACTCACGATCATGGTGGAACTCCCTATTCCAGCGACCAATGGTTGCATAGGAAAAGGCGGTGTCGGTGTACACTGCAGCCAAGCGTTCATGGATCTCTTTTGCATTCTTGCCTTCCTTGGTCAAAAGTTTGATCACTGCGCGGTGCTTAAACTTCTCCATTGTTAAAAAAATTGTGACTGACGATCTGCGATCAGTTACAGCTTCTTAAATAGACGAGACAGGAGCGTGCGGCTGCAGGTCCTGACTTGTCATAACTTGTCCACAAACAGCCATCCCTCTTCCTCTGTTTTGCCCTACCGATTCGCAAAACTTATTGACCGCCCCTCTTATACGAAGGTAGTTATTTTAGTCGAGGAAGCTGTTTTTCGGTCTAAATATGCATATACAAGAGGCTGCGTACGATAATCTGGTAACGTTGGTCAAGGCGCGCACACTGCCTGCCCGCCAAACACTGCCACCTAAAATTTATTTTTCCGTCTGGCTGCTTGTATTGGGGATTCCTGAGCAAGACAATGCAATTGTGATTATCTGCTCAGTGGCAGGAGTAGGAAACCGTATAATAGTGATGGAAATAAGTGGTGGTAAACGTGAAAAAGACGAAGTGAGTGATACGTAGCCGCAGCGCTGATGAGTTATTGTCGGTGTTCACTCCCTTCTCAATATCGTGAATGTACCCAGATTGTGGCATCTAGGGCATGATTTAGGTATTATTTTTTTAGTATGAAAATACCTCTGGCTCAGCTGCTGCCCGTCGATCAAAGTTACAAGTTATGCATTTTCTGATGCACTGTTACCGCACTCGGCAAGAGAACCCTCCTTGCAGTGGCAGGGGTCTCTCTCTCCACACACACACACACACGCACACACACACGATGACCATCTAACAACGTAAAAGTGATTCAACGCTTGCATTACAGTGAGAAGAGAGCCTTGCCGCTGTCAGGAGGGGTTGCTCGCCTAGCGTAGTAACACTGAATCATAAAATGCATCACTGGTAACCTTTGGTCGACAGGCAGCAGCTGAGCCAGGTGGGAGGCCCTACTCATATCATACAACCTACATTAGCTTTCAAATTTAATGTGAAGAACAGCCAAAGTAATATTCTAATTAAATTGAGGTGCCACAAGTAAAAAAAAAGTATTAAGTATGGACGCATACATACAGCCACTTACAATACAATTAAGTACTGCTATAACATTTATACAGGTCTGTGAGCTACACTTCAATCCAGAGGATGTCGAGAGAGAGACTTCATATTACGATGAGACGACTGGAAGGAGACTTATAGCACCATTAGGCAAACCAAGACTTCGCAAGGGAGCAGTGCCTTCAAAGTTGCCTAACTGCCCATCGTACCTGTCAACACCAACTTCAGGGCGAGAATCTCCTGCTGCTAGGAGATGCAGGAAGGAGGAACCTGCATTAACAAATGCTATTGTAGAAAGTGTTGCTGATGATATACATCATAAGCAACAAAGACAGTTTAAAACACTAGAAGGGTTGCTAGGGGAACTTACTCTTCTTGATAAATACTGGACAGTAATTAGGCAGGATGAATTTGTCCTGATATGTCATATTGCACGCATGCCGCATCCTAAAATAACACTGTCTCTGGAAATCAATGAAAATTGTACTGTGCAAGTGTTTGTGGGTGGAGTTGAGGTACAAAAATTAGTAAACTACAGCATTCCTACACATATTAATGACATTGATTCTCTTGAGGAACTGTTAACCAACCTAAAAAAATGCAACATTGAAGAACCAGCTTCTAATCCTGGCAGAGTGACCCTTTTATTACAGTTTGTTATCTCCATGCTTTCACTTCGACAAGAACAGTCATCTAAATACATAAATACAGTTAGAGTAGTATGTGAACAGCTTCATTTAATGACCTTGAAAAAGCTTGAATATTCCACAGAGTTCATGGTGTTCTCTTCCTTGTTACATAATTGCTCCCCTCAAGGTCATAGATTACTGAGGAACACAGGATACTTAATAGTGCCAAGCAACTCTACTATTAGAAGACTTACGCTGTCATTGCATTTGAGTCCATCAGTTGAACAACATGATAGTACCTTTTTAATTTATATTAAAAATAAATTAACATTTTTATCACAAAGTGACATAACTGTCATACTGATGGTTGATGAAATTCATATTAAACAGTATTTTGATTACAAAGCAGGCAATGTTGTTGGTTTGGGTTTCAACATCACAGAGGCAGCAAACAGTGATTTTGTATTTATGATAAGTAGTTTGCTCTCAAAGTTTAAGGACGTTGTTCACATTTTGCCAGTTAAAACGTTGAAAGCAGAAACGTTGCATACAATAATAAAGCTAGTCATCACTGGATTAGAGCAAATAGGCTTCCGAGTCATATGTGTTGTAACATACAACAATGCAATCAACAAGAAAGCCATGTCATACTTTCACACTCCCCCTCTATGTTCTACTGCATATCACCACCTAGCACAAAATTCTATACCTTTTTTTCTTGTTTAATTCTGTACATATATCAAATGTATTAGAAACAATTGGCTTATCCAGAAAAATGGTGACAAATATATGGAATTTCCCCACTTTTCTTTAGAAAATGTATGTGACTCAGTAACTAGAGTTTGCAGGGCTCCTTTTACAACTCTAAAGAGACTTCACTCTGTAGAAGCAGATTCTCTCCTAAAATATGCTTATAAGCTTACGCTAAAGGCTCTGCCACCCTCAACTATGGAGAGGCAAAAATGTCAATTTAGTTACTCATATTTTCAATGAGTATATTGTCCAAGCATTACTAACTCTTGGGAAAGTTCATATGTTACCTTGCTGTGAAGTTGCAAAGTACATAGAAATAATTCATGTTTGGTGGACAATAATGAATGTAAATAACCCATCTAAAGGTCTTCGTCTTAAAAATAAATATGCTACCCTTCTGACGAATGACGACAATAATGAAGGATATTTTTTCTTGCATTATTTTATCAACTGGCTAAATAAATCTCTGGGATTCAATGACGGAGGTGACGGGAAAACTTACTTGTGAAACCTTTAATGCTCTCAAACACACAACCACTGGTATATTGCAAATAACCGATTACTGCATACGTGAACTTAACTGGAGGTATAATTTACCTGGGAAATTCTAGACAGATTAATGGGAGGGAAGCTTTGGCACATATCGCCAGCTTGCGGGTGGCAATTATAACATATCAGTTCGGCAAGTGTTCGAGTGTGAAAAAAAAAAACAGAATAATGTCTGTGCTGAAATTACCTTTCTGCAACAAAAGTGTAGATTTGAAAATATTTGAAGAAACGAGTTGGGAACACATGAAAATAACTGATTTGCTAAATTTGGAGAAGTATGATATAGACATCACTGAAAATGATATTGAAGATTGTATGGGGTATCAACAAGTTTTTACATACATAGCTGGATATTGTTGTTTTAGCGTTGCAGAGAAAATGAAATGCGCATTGTGCAAAGACCTTCTTACCTGCAATGAAACCAGAGAAAGTTTACCACACAACCATGATTATATACGTGGTATTAGCAGAGGCTCACTTTTATATCCTGACGACGCTGTAGTAAATATTATTATGTATAACTATTTAGTTATATATAAACTTACAAAAGATCTTCAATTCATAAAATCACTTCACTCAAGGATTATTGCTACAGAAGTAACACTCAATGTACTAACTGATAATGATGGATTCCTCCCAATGAATAATTGTAATAATGGTCATGACAGAGAGAAAATTCAAAAAATGCTGTTGTGGGCCTCAACCAATAATTTCCTCAACAACTTCTGTGCTAAGGAAAATGATTTTATTTGTGAAAGCAAGACATCAGGGAAAAAAAGGAAGCTGCAGACTATAGATTAGGCCTATATATGAACTGTCCGTCTTGATTTTAGTAGTATTTAGGATGCCCATATTTGTTAATAAAAGTAGGAATACATAGCTATTATCTTTTTATTTATCTCCCATGGTGTTATGATCAGTTTGATTATAAAAAGGTGATTTCAGTATTTTCTAAGGTTATGATCGTTTTCTAATGTTAAAAGATGTTATGTATGACGATAACATACATACTAAGAAGTGTATATGCACAAAATGAAGGGCAAATAAGGTAGAAACTGCAGTAGACGGGAGCGCGGCTATGGCCTCCAGGTGTGACGTCACAGGCCGAATAATGCGGCCTTCTCATTCACGAAGGCCACGATCTGACCTTCCCCTTGGGCGGAAAATCAAGCATATTAACAAGACTACGATTAAGTGAAGGCATTTTTGCTGAACCCACGTGAGGAATTCTGTAGAATCGCAGTCTCTTGCGCGTTCTTGATTCAAGTATTTGTGGACCCTGTGTGCATATTTTTGTTTAGGTTTAGTTAATATTCGAATTATTTAATAATAACGTAGCAAAGGTGACTCATTCTTATTCCACTGTTCGAAAGAAGCGCGGTTTTGAGGCATAAGTCTGTGGCGTCTGTATTCGAAAAATCGTAAGTACGAACAAAATTGATTTTGGACTAGTGACATTTAGGTGTGGCTCTCATCGGCAAAAACAACCGTCGTTTATTGACCCCAACGCTCAATAATCAGAACGAAAAACGTGAGGGAGAGAGCCTGGTGAGTGAGCCTAGTACCACCCAACCTTCAAACCAATCCCAATCCCTTGATCTTATCATTTCCGGGAGGAGATCATTCATGGTAGAGGAGGAATTTAGGAGAATTTCGAGGAAATTAAATTCCTCTAACCTTTCTTCTGCGTCTCTTTGGTAGAGACTGATATCCTAAAGCGTTCCACGTAATAGCTCGAAAGGATCTCCATTTTATCTTTTCCTGGCGGATAAAATGCGTGAGCAGCGTCATCTGTAAACAAGATGATTGAGCAGCATCATCAGTAAACAAGATGCGTGTACAGCGTCATCAGTAAACAAGATGAGTGCGTAGCGTCATCAGTAAACAAGATGAGTGCGCAGCGTTATCAGTAAACAAAGGCGTGCGCACCGTCATCAGTAAGATGTGAGCGTAGCCTAATCAGTAAGCAAGATGCGTGCGCAGCGCCATTAGTTAACAAGATGCGTGCGTGGTGTCATCAGTAAACAAGATGCGTGCGCAGCGTCATCAGTAAGATACCTGGAAGCGTCATCAGTAAACAAGATGCGTGCGCAGTGTCATCATTAAACAAGTTACGTACGAGGCGTAATTAGTAAACAAGATGCGTGCTCAGCGTCATCAGTAAACAAGATGCGTGGCAGCGTCATTATTAAGCAAGATGCGTGCGCAGCGTTATCAGTAAACAAGATAAGTGCGCAGCGTCATCAGTAAACAAGCTACGTGTGTAGCGTCATCAATAAAAAAAAGATGAGTGCGCATCATCATCAGTTATATACGTGCGTAGCGTTATCAGTAAACAAGATGCGTACACAGCGTCATGAGTAAACAAGATGCTTACGCAGCGTAATAAGTAAATAAGATGCGTGCGCAGCGTTATAAGTAAAGAAAATGCATGCGCAGCGTCATCAGTAAGATCTGTGCGTACCTTAATCAGTAAACAAGGTGCGTGCGGAGCGTTATCAGTAAACAAAATGCATGCGCAGCGTCATCAGTAAGATATGTGCGTGGCTTAATCAGTAAACAAGGTGCGTTCGCAACTTCATCAGTATGCAAGATGCGTGCGCAGCGCCATTAGTTAACAAGGTGCGCGCGCAGTGGCATCAGTAAACAAGATGCGTGGCAGCGTCATTATTAAACAATATGCGTGCGCAGCGTTATCAGTAAATTGCGTGAGCAACATCATCTGTAAACAAGATGCGTGGGCATCGTCATCAGTAAGTTGCCTGGCAGTGTCATCAGTAAACAAGATGTGTGCGCAGCGTCATCAGTAAACAAGTTGCGTACGAGGCGTAATTAGTAAACAAGATGCCTGCGCAGCGTCATCAGTAAACAAGATGCGTGGCAGCGTCATTATTAAGCAAGATGCGTGCGCAGCGTTTTCAGTAAACAAGATGAGTGCGCAGCGTCATCAGTAAACAAGCTACGTGCGTAGTGTCATCAATAAACAAAATGAGTGCGCATCAGAATCAGTAAGATTCGTGCGCAGCGTTATCAGTAAACTAGATGCGTACCCAGCGTCATGAGAAAACAAGATGCGTACGCAGCGTCATGAGTAAACAAGATGCGTGCGCAGCGTTATCAGTAAACAAAATGCGTACGCAGCGTCATCAGTAAGATGTGTGCGTAGCCTAATCAGTAAACGAGGTGCGTGCGCAACTTCATCAGTAAGCAAGTTGCGTGCGCAGCGCCATTAGTTAACAAGATGCGTGCGCAACGTCACCAGTAAACAAGATGTGTGGCAGTGTCATTATTAAACAAGATACGTACGTAGCGTCATTAGTAAACAAGATGCCTAGCAGCCTCATTATTAACCAAGTCAGGGCTTGTAGGCTGTGAATTTTGCATTATAGAAGTAGTGTGTTTGCAAGGCTTTGGTTTATTTCGATTGCTCTTCACGTCTCTCACCAAGTGTGCGTTCATTATTCTTTTTCCCGCTGTCTTTTCTTCATTGCGTGGTGGACTCGGATAGAGGCCACTAATTTATCTTTCTTTCTCCCTGCCCTTAAGAGAAGTCGCTCTCCAGGACTACATCCGGTGCCTAACCACACCTGATGTAGCTTAACTTCTCTCGAATCAGAACCGGGTTTTCCACTCGACTAGGTTGTAATCACCGTTGGAAACCCCCTCACCTACTTCGTAGGCTAGTCGCCGACTACCTTTCGTCCACTAGTCTCTGATCGGTGCAGGGTCCCCCACCTTCTTGTCTTTTTTTCTTTGCAGATCTCTCATTACCCACTTTCTGCGGGTGATGCCTTCTTTGGGTTTCTCTTCAAATTTACTTAAAAAATCTCTCGTTGGTCTCCAAATGTCCTCACTCGCACGATAAATCCTACCTCTCCACAAACATATCCAAATGTTACTTTTTAATACACTCAAACTCAACCACTCAGAGATACATTAACTGTGACTACTTCAGCTCTCAGTCACCATCAGACACAAATAACTTCACTCACTCCAATTCAACCGTTCACACAGACATTAATTATGACCACTTCAGACAGTCATCAACAGACACTACCATGATAGGATATGCAAGTACCTCAATTAAAAAATTTCGAACGCCTTTGAATTTGAATACAGCTCCAATCCCCCTGAGCATAGCCTGGACAGTACTAATGGCTATACATTATATACATATATATTATGATAATACCATTGCTACCACTACCACCCACAAAAAAACTCCTCGAAGCATGCATTAAACTCTAGGACAAGGGCAACTAGACAGCGCTGATGATTATCGGTATCTTAAATGGTTCTACGATAAATAGAGCAGAAGAGAGGAAATCTCTAAACACCAACCACGGCTGCTTGACACGAAGCGCAACTGTAGGATGGAAGAGGAATACACTTTCATCAAAGGGGTCATAGGACTAGGGAACACCAACTTCACTCATCACCTATCTAATATCCCTTGGAGGCTCAAATCTTTAGAAATCCAACTCACTTATTGCTGAAGAGCTTCTGTATCTGGGAAGAGTCTCATCCTCATGGAAACACTACCAGGAGTATCAACACAAGCATCAAATTATACCTCTTGATACACTCAAACTCAATCATACACGTACCCATAAGCAAATAATCATAAATTATCTATTCGAAGCCAATCACTCATAAACACACATTATGACAAAACAGAGGTATTATAGGTGGATACTCCGGATGATATGGCACACTTGGCCCTCTCATCAGCGTATTCCTTCCCAGCAACCTCTACATGTCCCAGGAACACAAGAGAAGGCAATGCCGATGTTCTCCCTCACTCGCAGCAGTCATGATGTAAAGAATACTATGAACGAAGGGATGTGAAAAATACAATGCTTCAATGACACTTGGCGCGCTCTGTGAGTCACTGTGATAACAAAACGGTCGCCGAACAGGGCACGGCGTATAATTTAACTTACCGAGAGGTATATTACAAACATAATGGCTTTGAAGACATACCCAGTAGCTTGAAGAACTCCGCAAGGTTCAAATAAGGAGGTAGCCTGGAATCCAACCCGTTTCGTAGTTGTATGCTCCAAGAAATGAGGAATAGTACATGCGGTATTGTGTAAGGTTTGGGAGCAAAGGCAAGGCGAAAAACATTTAGAGGTGGTATCCTACAGCGTATCTTCACAGTGTCTTCGTAGACTGAGCAACTGGACGGGAATTTCGCTCTTCCCCACTTTAAATACATGGCAGGGATCAAATTAGCCCTTAGCGGGCATGGCAAAGAAGATTGGATGAGCTGCACGTTTTCCAGGCCTCAGTGCAAATTAGGGCATCCCTGCCACTAGGTTGAGATGAAATCTCTGATGGGGCTCGGGAAAGTTGTTGGTGCGCTTCCGCCTCGCTCCCTTTTAGAGCTACTTTTTTAAGTCTAGTAATATCCCCTCAAACTTTGGTCTACCTGCACTTGGTACCAAGAAGAACGGTTCTCATCTGGATAGAGTGAAAATTAGGAATCCCCCCTCACTGGGTTGAATGGAACTCATTGACAGGGCCTGGGGAAGTTGTTGCTCTTCCTCCTCTCTTCCCGATCAGCATTCTTTTTTTTCTACGACTATCCCCTCAACCTTTTGTCTAGGCTTAAGAAACTAACCAGCTATCTCATGCCGTGTCAGTAAAGAGGCTTTGGAACCTCTGTAAACAACGGCCTATAACGCCCGCAGGTCGCAAAAGAGCAGGCCTTGAGGGGGTCTGAGATATGGGATGCAAATAATGAGAAGATCGGTTTTGCCCTAATAACCACTTCACTGAGTGTCATGGGCTGACCACCTCCTTAGGGTAGTTCTCGGGTGCATAAGGCTGTACTGCTTGTTGTGAGCAGGCGGGCTTTACTGCCATGTTGGTTACCAGGCCAACTAAAAGTCTCGGGTTCTCTCTCTAGACCTGCCAGAACAGATCTTCAGATCTTGACTGTCCTTTTGGGGAATATTAGTCCTACTAAAGATATCCGCTTCATCGATCTGCCTTTCTGGCTGCTCATTTGGGAGCTACAGCATTTAGGGAACGATCAGCCACTGGGTAACTTCTGTTCGTTGTGCGTCGCTGTCCTAGGTTGCGTACACCATTCTTTAACGCAACCAGGGTGGACCTCTGTAAAGTCCGAAAACCAGAGACGGGATAGAGGGAAGTAGCTAGATATAGCTCACCAACACCTTTCCTTTTTCTTTAGTGGTCATAAGCGTAGGAGAATTCCGTGCGTTGACAGCCTTTTAAAAGTTCTCAAGTTTCTTCAGCATTTCGGACTATGTCCGCCTCTCTTAATCATCGCCCTACTTTGGTGTTGGGGCGGACGAGGAGCAAAGGACAGCACCACCCTGACAGGTAAAGTGGCTCTTCTCCTACCTTCTGAATGCGGCAAAGGGGTTTCCCCTTTGCCATCTTCGGAGCCACCCCAGTGCATCTCTATCTTTGTAACGGAGGTTCCCCCCCCCTACCTGTGCTTTATCATGAGCCCCACAAAAACTCTTTTAGCGTCGAGGGTACTTCTCCTCCTCCATTCTTGACGGGTTTGGGGACTTCCTCATTATCCATTTTTGTAGAGTTGTCTCCGGGCGACTCTCCACTTGCGGTTTGCGAAGAACAGGGCAAAAGAGAGAACGCGCCGCCTCGGTACCCACCATGAACCCCTTAAAGGAATAAGAGGCTGCATGTCCCTAGGGCCTTACCCATGCATCTCGTCGACCCGTGGTTTGTCAAGTTGATAAGGAGCTGGCATGCACGCTCCCCCCCTTTCAAACTAATTCAGGTCTGTATGCCAGCCTCAGTGAGGGGTTATAGGCCTTATTAGTCCTCGTTCGGAATACCTGACACCTTGGATGGGGGATAACCATTTGGAGGCCCCTTCTGAGGTGGAAATGCCCTCAGAGGTGAGTCCATCCCAAATGGTAGGGTCTTCCAGTCTTCCAAGGGGGCGAACCTTGGCTCAGTACCAGACACCGAACCTGAGCCCGCCGCTCTGCAAGTCCCTCTTCAGGCTCCACTGGCCCTCAAAGATTCGCAAGGGGATAAAAGACCCCCCTCCCTCCCCTGGTTCGCATAGGATGGCCAAGATCTTCTCCGTCTAGGAGAAAGATCGGCCCTCTCCTCTCTCTCAAAAAGGAAAGGTAAAGGAAACCAGAGCACAAGAGATTTCTTTCTGTCTTTCCGCGGGTACTCCTGGAGCGGATGGGTCTGCTGCCGTTTCAGCAAGCGACAAGACAAGACTCCTCGGGCGGGTAGGCCCAGACCAAGACCAAAGTCGCAAGTGCTCTAAGCGGAGCCTCGATTATGTTTGGGCTCCTTATTCAGAGATTACTATGCTCTTGGCACCTCCAGGCCCACGGACACTTCCCTGTTAGAGCTGGCGGCAGAAATGATTCATTCCCAGCCTCGGCTCAAATCAGGTACCCCTGCCCCTGCGTGACTGTTTCTCGTACGGCAAACGGCCGCGTGCCTCCACAAAGTCATTAAGCTCACAAAAGGCAAACCCCCAGAAGGTGGTCTTGTAGCCCTCTTCGGGGACTCCTAAAGCTGTTCTCCGAAAGGATGCCATCACGAAAGGAGCTTCGGCTCTTACGCCCCCACCCGAGGCTGGACCAAGTGACTCAAGGCCCTGCAAAAGAGAAACCCCCATCTCACAAGCCAAAGGTTTCGAGGAGGAGGGACAAATAGACTCACTGAGAGAGCTTAACCTCCCTCGATAAGTATTCGAAGGCGACAGCGCTTTAGTGCCTCGTTAGGTCATCAGAATCTGGAGGCCTGCCTCCGGGAAGCGTACGGCCATTTCCGTGAGTGGCTTCACTTCCAAGAGCGCCCCCGCATCTCTTCCGAGTTAGGCCTGGAGAACATATTCTTACAATGGAATTATCGTGGACTACCGGCCAAGTGGAAGGAGCTGCGGAGGATTGTCTCTTCGCATTTCCTTTAACTATTTTTTTTTGCAAGAGATCATGCTAGGCGCGTGGCCCCTGCTCAGCCTCACTAGGTATAAGTTTTTTTGCGATCTCACCACCTCGAGGGGCCGGGCGGGAGGATGCGCGATTTACATCAGGCATGATTTTTACTTATTTTAGATGTTATAAATGCCTCCTTTCTGGCAGTGGCAGTGTAGCTACACCTGGATAAAAGGTACGAGTAAAATGATATTTCTGCGTATATTTCACCGATAGCCGACTTCGATGCAGGGAATTTACGCCACTCATAGCACGGTTGCCGAGGCACCTTCTCCTGCTCGGGGATTTGAAGGGTAAACCCCCGCTTTTGCATCGACAAGAGAGTGACATCTCCCCTTCATCGAGTGGAGAGTAGCACCTCCCTTGCATCTACAAAAGAGTGGCATCTCCCCTGCATCGACAAGAAGGCTCTGAGTTGAGGACGACCTGAAAACACCCGATGCCACCCGGAGACCGGCGTGGTAGATCGAATCCTCTGTTCGCGATAGAAGTTCGGCTGCAGGCGAGTAAATTTCGCACTATTACTCAAAGTTTGATAGAACAAGAATAATAGATGTAGTAGGAGGAGGAGGGGGAGGCGAAAGAGGAATAATAGTAGTAGGAGGAGGAGGAGGAGGAGGGGGAGGAGGAGGAGGAAGAAGAGGAGGAAGAAGATGAGTAGGGGTATCCAAGTGGAGCTGAACTATTGTCTCCTGAATGGAGGTATTGAGAGGCAAAAGAAATATGGTGGCATCTCATCTAGTGTAAATTGCACACTCACCATCCTAACCTCTTTCACGTAGTGGCGGAGTCATGTTACTCTTCTACGTCATAGGATGAGCAGGGCGGACGCGGGGTCTCCTGAAGGAAAACAACTAAATGGAAATGTAATTAGACGAGCCTCTGAAGCCTCCCCTATCTATCCTGAAGAAGCCATCAGGGTTGTCTCCGAGGCAGAGCTCCTCACCGAAGAGGTTATAGGCCTATCGGAGCCCTTGATGATTTATTCAAGAAGGTTCGCCTCGACACGTGAGTCTTTCCCTTCTCTTGCTTAGGTGTCCATCACCTGGTGGTGAGCATTTTGGGTCGGCGCTCCTTCGTCTTTATGAGTGGGTCATTCACACATTGTCTCCGTTCAACTTTGAGCAAGGGTGAGATATCCAAAGGTCCTTTATTGCTAACCTCTTATCGGGAGTAGATTAGAGGTAGAAAAGGGTAAGATATCGCGTCCACCTAAGGATAAGTGAAGGATAAGATACCCAATTGATGCAGTTCCTTTTAAAGGCTGCTGTTAAATTGGTCTATTGGATACAATCACTTGGCGTGGATCAGGAGTGCTTCCCAACTTCCCCCAGATACAGTGTGAAGGTGGCTACTCTTTGCCATACTAACTGCATTACTCTTGTGTTCAATTCTTGTAATATTGTCCAATCAATACAAGTGGCCCATTTATTTTAGCCCCTTTCCCCACTTTCCTGTACATCTTAATATAAAGAATTGGAGGAATTCCTAGCTGCTGCTCGAAATATAAACCTCCCTTGAAATCACCAGCGTCATAACTTCTTTCACACAAGGTGTGTTTTGGCGCGCAACAATTTCAATACTGGCGTGAGGTGACAAGTCAATAAATCAGTCCCAATTTTGCCTTCATTTGAAAATGGGGTGGGGGAGGAGCGCAGGGGACAGGAGAGTTGTGTGTCCTTCTAATTCCCACATTTGAAATCTCTCTATTTTTACTTATGTAATTTACTTTGCACCAATTTTCACTTCCCCTGACTACACCACTTTCCGCACATTCTTTATTTGTCCAGTGTCCATCCGAGGCGGCATCCCCACCCTCGTGGGGTTCATTATATAATAAATAAATACAATTTTCCTACATCACTCCTAGATATCTTCCACACATTTTTTACTTCATGTTCCTCATTTTATAGTTCGCTCTTTACAAACTTCGACGCGGAATGCCGTCGATGGTTTTCGCTTTTTAATTGTAAGTAACATCCTAAACTCCTTCTATCATCCGGTCTGGAGAAGTGAGTAGCGTCAAGGGCAAAATGAGCGAACATGCTACAGCTGTCATCTCGATAATTGCAAGCCACCCACATCATTTCCTCTAGCTTCACTTTCTTTACAGACTTTTCTTCAAAACTAACTGTTCAAGGTGCCCTCGTTAGTTTCATTTTTTAAAATAAAAAAATATCGAGCCTGATCTCCAAAGAGTTACCACGAAAGGAGGACTTTCCACTCCGATTACACTGCAACACAATTTTTGTCCCTGGCAATTAATTGTTATTTTCTAACTCCTTTTATTGCAAAACTATAGAAAATAGCCATTATTTCTTTTAAAATTTGCTTTTGTGACTGAAGTGATGAAATATTTACCGAAAATAGGCAAACTTTTTCTTCCGCCATTGTAAGGCTAAAAACAAAAACTTAAATTTATGTAATTTTATTGAAACTTTCACAAGAAATATAAAAAAAACAAACAAATAAAAAAAAGGTTAGAAGTGAACAGTTTTCCTCGATTTCCATTTGTAATGTAAATCACTTTCTAATACAAGCCCCCAAATATAGTCTCCCACCATGTTTTCATTGTATACTCCTTCGTTCAGAGTTCAGTCTATCTTGATGGAAGCGCTCCCCTTGTTCCTCTGAGTATGCCCCCATATTCTCCTTGAACTTGTCAAGATGGGCATCAAGGATGTGCACCTTCAGGGACATCCTGCAACCCATTTGGGCATAGCTTTTCACTAAGTACTCAACCAATTTCACATAATTGTCAGCCTTGTAGTTGCCTCAAAAGCCGTGACACACCGAAACAAAACTCTTCCAGGCTTCATTTTTCCTTTTAGTTAGCTTTTCAGGGAATTCCGAACACTCTGTGATTTTCATGATTTGTGGTCCAACAAAGACACCAGCTTTCACCTTTGCTGGGACAGTTTAGGAAAGAAATCTTGAAGGTACTTGAAGGCTGCAGACTCTTTGTTAAGAGTTCTAACAAACTAATTCATGAGACCTAATTTTGAATGCAATGTAGGAAACAACACCTTTTGAGGGTGAATTATTCTTTTCTGTAGTGGTAGGTACAGGATGGTCAGCACTGTGTGGTACTGGTGCAATAGAGGATGGACGATCGGCATATGAAATAGCATGTGCATTTTTGCCCCTCCGACGTTTCAAAGGGTCTCCCATGCAGAAGTAGCAGTTGCTTGAGTGGTTAGTGAGTTCATGCCAAATCCTGGGAATGGCAAACTCCATTAAACATTGTTCCTAGATAGATAGAATAAGAGGGGGGGGAGTTTGGAAGAAAAGGGGGAGGATAATAGTGTGAAAAAGGAAGGAAGTGGTAGTCAGATAGGTTCCCTGTGAACGGGCCATCTCTATTATTTTTAGTTCTTTTATTTTCTTTTATTTACACTTTCCCACTACGGTCTTTTTATTTTATTGTTTTTATTTATACTGTCCCACTAGGGGATCATTTTTTTAGTATTATTTATCTTTTTCCTGTCTTACTACGGGATATTTTTGTTTTAATTCGTTCTTTTTAATTAATTGGTTAATATAATTTTGCTCTTCTTCTATTACTTCTTAGTTGTATGTTGGTACAGGTTCCGCTGTCCTTGTGCTGGCAAGGTATCTTTGGTATCTTTCTTCCGTTGCCTCTGAGTCAAGAGCCATTATAGTCTCCATGGGAAGAATTTCCTCTAGCCTTACCTAGATGTCCCTTCCTTTTTTTGTAGAAAAAAGTATTCAATGGTTCTAAACCAATCTCTCCATGGAAGCTACTTGAAGTTCAGTACTCGTACCACCTAGAGTTGCCAATGAAACGGAGGCTCGATTTTTCACCCTCTGTAGTCTCGAAGTGATTTTTTTTGACGCTGCGGTGAGCGGTATAGCAAGTTACACCAGTTTAGATCTGAGTAAACTGGTGAAGAGTGAGGCTAAAGCATCATCCTTGAGGGACACCAGACAAGAGCTCGAAGGCTGCCCTGTATACTTCTCGAAGGCGATGACAGCTTGCCTCTTAGTCAAGTAGCTACAGAGGAATTTTTTTGAGTGTAGTGTGAGTCTCAGTCACGAGATTTTGTACTTCAGGCCGTCGATCCAAACTTGATCGATGGCCTTCTTTACATCTCCCCAAAATGTCGATTCAGCGCCCCCTAGCACGCCCTGCTGCTGAATGTTGAAGCATGTGGGCTATGGCTGTCTCCGTGCCTCGTTGTCTCCTGAGTCCATGCTGTCCCTCGTTCAACAGAGAGTACTCTGACAGGTGTTTTTTAGTCTGCTGTTGAGAATCTTCTCAAAAACTTTCCCAATAGTCTCTAGCAATGAGATAGGTCTGAAATTCATGACCTGGTTCGCTGGCTTCCGAGGCTTCGGGATGAAAATCATTTTTGAAGTTTTCAGGCCATCAGGGAAATATCTCATTGCCAGGGACGAATTGAGTAGGTTCAACAGCCTAGTCCAAAATTTTTCGGGTGCCTCTTTTGGGTGTCTGATGGTGATTTGGCTGAGGCCTGCGGCTTTAGGCATGAACGATGAAATCACCTCCCACATTCCGCAATGGTAATGGAGTTATCCTCCTGTGAGTTGCCGTGGGGACGGTGGAGGTCTGAGGTTCCACAAGGATCGAACTTACCCTCCCTCTTCTCCATGTATTCGAGAACCTGGTCTTCGAAGTCTAAGTCAAAGTTTTCCTGATCTTCGTCGGAGTTTTGAAAACATTTTTCCAGACTCTTCGGAACATCCTCTCCTTCTCACTGGGAGTTGTCGCTGTGATGCCTTCGTGCGAAATTGCGGTTGGGCCATGCGAGAATGTGGTTGTAGACAGCGTGAAGCGCTGTTGAAATAACACTGTCTCTCGTTTAGGGGTTGTTGGCAATCAGTGTAATTTTGAGAGAGATTATAGGGATAGCTATTTCATCTGCGTTGAAAATGCAGGCGTTGATAGCAGTAAGCATCGTCGAGGTATTGCTCAGATGCGCCTTACAGATCAAGGAAGTCCAATGCAAACAGCCTCTCGTATGCTTCCCAGTCGGCCTTCAAGAAGTCTTTACTAGGTGTAACGGGAACTGGTATAGGAGCAGCTGCTACGGCGATCAACATAGAGATCTCGTATGCTTCCCAGTTGGCCTTCAAGAAGTCTTTACTGGGTGTAACGGGAACTGGTATAGGAGCAGCTGCTACGATGATTAACATAGAGATGTGATCAATAGGCGTCAGTGGTCCTGGTCTGAACAAGCTGGTGGAAGGGAAAGTGGGATTCGTGAGAACGACATCTGGCTTGGTGGGCCACCCTGGGTATAGGAAAGTAGGGAATTCAGGCCCAATGCGTACTGAGATATCCCTTCTTAGGCAGGCAGAGATGTCTGGTTGACTTCAGGCTTTTGTCCTGTCGGTCTTGGTTCCTCCTCCTGGGTTTTTGCTTCTTGCGATGGCGTGGTCGATTCTCCTGGTGTTCCTTTGGTACACGTTGCCGAAAGAACTTTGGCTAACTGCGGGTTGTCAGGAAACGTGATTGCTTCCAGATCATTTGCAGCTAGCATCTTGTTTATTTCGGCATTAAATGGGCCCGGGCAGTCCATGTTCATTGCGTGCGCTAGCAGAATTCATGCGAGTATTTTAAATGGAGTCGCATCGGTGAGCTGCAGAACTATTTGGGGTTCGGCCGGCTTGACGTTGGTTTGCGGTGGAGTTTTGGCGGCTGCAGCGTCTAAGGTGTTTGACCTGCCATCCTTGTCTCTCTTTTTTCTCAGTTGCTCCTTCCTGACTGGGCACTGCATCCTTAAATTCCTGTGGTGACCCGCAAGGTTGATGCACATTTTTGTTTTACTGATCCAGTGCATCCAGTCGTGGCTGGTGTCTGCGCACTCGGAGTAGATCCTGGCGTTTTCCTTGCCTGGGCAGGCGCTGGTAGGGTGTTCTTCTAACTTGTAACAGGAGAAGCAAGTTAACAGATCGAAGAAACTCTCGATTCCGATCTGTTCAGAAAAGATTTTCATGGAGAATGGCTTTAATTAGGCTTCGTTAACCTTGGCTGCTATCTCCATTTCTCTGGAACACGACTTTGAAGACGTAAGTGAGGTTTCTAAATTTGATCACCTTGGCAACCTTAGCCCCTTTCCTTTTTCTTTCTATTTTATGCTTTATGTATTTTATCGACCGTTCGCCTACCCACGGGTCGACTCGCCTGCACACAATAGCCTTTCTTGCCGAAAGGTTGGGGAAGGTTTGGGCTCGAGACCGATGGCGCCTAGTTCTTTTGTACCGGTTGTTGAGGTCAGTTTCACCAGATTCACCTGTGTGTAGCAGATTGCGGTGTAACCTCTGGCGACTTCAATTAGTCTTTTGAGTCTGATCTCAAGTTTCCCGTATATCGTCTCAAATTCCTTGGATTTGATTGGGTTTCTCATCTCCGATGAGACTCAGTGCGACTCAAAAGTCCAGAGACTTTCCCGCTCCGTTGATTGAGGGAACGTCCTTTCATTGGTATGTATGTGTGTGTGGGGGGGAGCGGGCAGATCTGTAAATCCCTGTATAAATATTTCTGAAGTAATATTCTAGAATATTCCAGAAGGTTCTAGAAGTTTCCAAAGGTGAGTTCTGGCAAGTTCTGGAACATTCTCATTAAATCTAGAATGTTTTGGGATGTTTCCTTAAAACAAATATTATTCTACAACATTTACAATTTTCTACCCATGATTTGTAAAAAGTGAAAGCCGACAGCCTTTTATATATTCTCAGTTTTTTGTCCGAAATTATTTTGCTAATGGGCAAATTTAGAAATTCAGTACCCTACCTCCAAAAGCAAAGTTTTGGGATCAAAATAAAACTTTTTTCATCACTTCATCATCACTAACTCTATAATTTAAGAAGGGGATTTTGTGAGTATTTGAATAATAATTTCATCTTAGTTTGGTTATGACTTATGTTTATTTTATCTAAGTTATTTCTAATAATTCTTTTATAATATCAAAAACAAAATGGTAAAGTCCAGAAATAAATATAAGTATCGAAATTTTGTGAATTTTTAAAAACCCAAAGAATGACAAATGGTTAAGTTCATAAAATTTATTTTTATATATATTCTAAACTCTATATTTTGGCAACGTGATATTTTAAAAGGGGGGAAGAGTTCCTTTTCAAAATTATAATAATTGGCGAAGTTCAGAAAATGTATAAAAATTTAACCATGGCTGCTTTTTTTTAGATTTTAAATTTTAATCTTAGTAGCGAAGAGCAAGCTTCCCCCTAGGCGGAAGCGGCGAAGCCATTGCCTGGTTTACTTTAGTTACGAACAACTTGGAAATAACACTTTTAGCCCAGGAAAAATAAAAAAGTTAAATTTTGTTGGTGTTATAAATTAGTTATTTACCACTAGTTTGCCAAAAGGAACTTTATCATGTTATTATTAAAAATTAAAGTTGTGATGCTACAGTGTAGTTTTTTGTGTGTAACCATCTTGAGTAATGACTCCTCTCTTGCACACCCACGGATACACAGAAGAGCTACGAATTGTGGCTGAATTTTAAATAAACCGTAAAAACCCAAAAGTTGAAGTTGAAGTTTTCTATTTGTTATGAAAGAGTTGGTTGTTGCAATGAATGGTTAAGTGATGCCAAAGTTTTCATCAGGAACCGGAGGGTTACACAACTACCGCCCTGTATGCCTCTTGTCGTTGCACACCCACTAAGATAGTGTCCATTGGGTTACACATGTATTAGTCCCCCGTCATTAGTTAGTATTATCTTGTGTAGCAACGACGCAGTAAATACGAGTATCAGGAAATTAGAACTCCTTTTTGGAGGCGAAAAATAAAAAAATGGCGGAACTCGACGGGAAAGAACGCGGAGATGAATCGAGGGGAGAATATATAGGACGAGGAGGGAGTGTTGGTGTTATCCACCACTGTTGTCGAATCCCCTTCCCCCCGCTGCACCCGAGAATGTGACCCACAGCAAACTTGATTAAACCGCAGTTTGGTGTGCACAAACCCACCCCGAGTACAGAGAGATAGAGAGAGATATTAATATCGTGGCCGAGGATAACAGGGACTTCATTAACTATTCCTTACCAAAGGCGAATGCTACGGAGGGATGGATGTGGTTATGCCCCGATCCACCAGTCTCATATTCCATTCTTCGTCCATCATCATCACAATTAAAAAAATATATCCTTCATTTTCCCGCCCCTTGAGAGTGCAAGTAAAGGAAAAGGGGGTCTTATGAGACACCTAGGGAGTTCCATCCGACGTCAAATCCCTTAATGGAACTTGAATGGGCGATTAACGAGACCCGAGCTGACGCCCTCGAGGGATGAATGTCATTCTGTCCCATTTTATTTGATGCCACGGGGATTTCCTTAGGCAGGTGTGCTCTACAACAGTTTTTGCCATTCTGGTTTCTTTCTGACCCATTTCTATGATTTCTTTTTCACTCTTGTACCCACATTAAGGGAATACTAACCTGATTAGAGGTCCCTGATGTTTCTCTGATGACAGCTGGGGGAAATTGACACTAGTGGTATTAGAGGATCCAGCAATTTAGGTCGTATAATTTTATTAAAAATTTTCTTAATGTTATCTTCAGGAAGATCTCGCAATCAAAACAAGATTCCTCAAGTATTTTAGGGTCTAGCAGTTAGGCTAGTGATATGCTTTAAGCCGCCTTTGGTACTAATAGAGAGGGCTAGAACAGTGTCCACCGAGCTGATAGCAAACATTATTGTATATCAAAACATGAGCCAATTTGTTCCAATTCAAGGAGACGACCCTAATTTGAGATGATTTGTACAAACATTTAATTTTGTCTCAAATCCATTTTTTTATTAGCTATTTCTACGCCGGTATTCCGGGCCATAACGTTCTCTCTTCTGTAGGGAGATTCAACTATCTACGAGACGTTATCAGCAAAATATATGTATGTATATTTAGGGCTTCTTTTATCAGGGATATAGGTAGGTCGGTGATGAAAATTAAGTAGATCTGTGGATTCATGCACCGACCTAGAAGACCCCTTAGACAGTATAAAGACGAGGTCGGCGTATTTTCTCTCGTGTTCGGGTTTAACTAATTTCTCTGTCATTATAACTAGAGCTGTATTTGTGCCTCAGCTTCATCGAAAGCCATGTTTTTAGGAAATTATGCAATTTGTTGGCATCAAAATATACACGGACACAGTTGGATGTAATTTTTTCGAATATCTTCCCATTGAACTCCACCTGTAAGCGGATAGACCCAAAGTTTACCTGTTTCCTGGAGGTTTACCTGCCCCTTGTGGTTGTAAATCCTATTCAAATTTTTCAGTCGTCGGAAAACTATCTAGTGTTTAGTGAGGCGTTCATAATATTGAGTATGCTCTGATGGATGTTGGGAGGGGCATTTGTGAAATAAGCCCTTGTCCGACCCATCCAGTCAGTGGCTCTCTTTCAAAAGCTTTTAATGGCTTTGGATAGTTCAATTTAAGGAAATATTCCCTACATATCCCTTCTATTGTTCGACTTCTTAGGGTCTTACTTCGAAGGGGAAATTTTTTGTCTATGCTAGTATTTATTTGGTCTATAAGTTCGAAATCGAATTTAATATAAAACTTTAATTTTTTAGGGAGAATAGGATTTTTTTTTTTTAGACCAATGTAACCTAAACTCTTCTTCGATTTTCACTCGAGTGCCAACCTCTTCTCTTGGCTTGGATAGAATTTTATTATTTCGGGGTGGGGTCACTCTTCGTTTTGACCGCTGTGCCAAAAGGTGTGAGGCTCGTTTTCCAGGTTCATACGTTTTGGGATGGTCCACATTACATTTTGTTATTTGGCAATCATTAGTTCCTTCATGTTGTCTTTAGATAGAGCGGAAATCTGCTGATAGTCTAGGCTAGGACAGGAAAAGTCCTTAATCAAGTTCTGGGTGCAGTTCGAAGATCGGCAACAGTTAGGTGGACAGTTGGTGTAGGTAGTTCTGCATCGATTTGCTCCAAAGTTGTCTCTTCAATGGGGATGGGATCATAGGCAGCAAAATGTTTTTTATAGAGTTCTTAGTTAGGCCCCATTCTTGCTTGATGATGTTGGTGGAGACAGTTATTAGAGTTGTTTGGTTACCACTAGAAATCACCGGTGTTGGTTTGATGTAGAAATTATAGTTAAATTTGACACTATTTTGAACAGCTTGATAAAAGCAGTAAGTTGAGAAGTCTGGTCTCACCTTTACTGCTATATTCCTTCCAAGTAACAGTTTCAGAATACAACCAGCGGGATCGACTAAGGTATAGACAGAGGTTCTATAACACACATTTAAACACCTTCGCACGACGAAGCGTACTCTTATATCCACATGAACGTAGAAACTTGTGTAACGGGAAATACCTAATTGCTCTTCAGAGTTTGGTAGATTTTTAGACAAAACCATGGGCCCGATTGATATTTATAATTCGGCCATTCAATAGGTATCATTTATATGCCATTGAAGCACTCAGTTGTGGTTTATGGAAACATCATAGGCACAAATTTTCAAATTTCTGTTTCTAGAATCTTTGCAATGTTCTGTGATTAGCACCAAACCGGGAGCTCTTTTCTAATAATATTTCCATAGATGCAGCTTTTCTTTTCACAGCCATTGACGTTCATGTAAGGATACATGCCACTCATTGTGTATCATGCACGCAGGGATACGATATCGGATTTTTTTTATTGCCCCACATGCAGACATGTAAAAGCAGTTTTTAACCATGGTAATAAGTGGCCCATAAAATTTTTATGAGGTAATGGTAGATTGAAAAGCTAATTAGAGTAGTTTTCTATCAGTTTTAGTAGATACTGGGCAAGATGACGGGAGAGTGGTGTATAAAAACGACCAATTCTCTTATACTTGAAACATTATACACCTAATAGCGACATCGCGTGACGTTTTCCTTGAATCTGAACGGACACTGCCACGCCGAAGTGTCCATGACACTAAGCCACCACCTTTCGGCGAACTAAGCAACACGTCGAACTATCAAGGAGTCCGTCCCTCGCCAACCCTCCAGCCTCGCCAGTCAAACACCACTTTTCGAACAACGCGCCAACATATACTTCCCACCTTTGTATACCTACCGGCCTATCTCTCCCTTCCTATCCCCTCTTAAGTTATTTACTAAACTCTCCTCTCCAACTGCTAGTTTACTGCAACTTGATGACAACAATCCTTCTACTTTTCCTTGTATTCTCACCTCCTCCTCATCTTGTTGAATTTTATTCAGTGAAAGAGTATGGAAGATATCGAGAGTTAGGTGGATAGTTCCTTGAAGTAACGGCTCGTCGATTTCAAATTCGGGCTCAAAATCATCAATTTGACATTTATATCAGCGAGCGATTTTTTAAAAAAATGTATCCTTATGGAAATGTCATCTGTCCGCCACCTAGATTTTGAGATGAAGGTCAGTAAAATGGAATACACAATTTTGTTTTCTTATGATGCGGTAGATGATGATCTGGAGCTACGTTGGGAATGGATAAACTGCATTAATCTTGAGGAGCACTCCATTCTTTCATCACTGAGACTAGCAGCTACCTGAACTTCACTTTGGGTTCAAAACTCTGAGGTTTTCGGCTAAATCGGAGATATTCAATTTTCGGCCTCCTTCTTGCGCTGGGATCTAATAGTTAAAATTGTACACGAAGCATCTCCATAGACGAGATTCCCAGGGAATCACATTTCTCACACCTCATTGACCTTTTACATATCATATACCTCCTTGGAAAAAGTGTCCAGGTGTGTATATTGTGTAGGTGGGCATAAATAATACCCGGTAATAATTTGTGTTAAATTTTCATTTTAGATTTAGAAAATACGTTTTGGTATGATTAGTTTCATTGATAACGGTTTTTGCTACTTGAACATAAGTATGGTTTCTTTTTCATCTTCTTTAGTTCTTAATTCAAGTTTTCTTGTTGCTCATTTTATAGGGAATACGACAATGCAGTGGTATAATGACCACTACCAAAATTCGATCATTTTTTTGGTTTTGGTTGAATTGTTGCAGTTTCGCAAATAATTACTTATTTTTCGATCCGTATACTTTATTTTAAGGAATTTATAAGGTAAATTTTAAAACAGAATTGCATATTGCGTTCAATTTAATCAGAGAAGACGTTTACATGAAGGTGAATATACATAGCTTTCACTCCTTCGCTTTAAACATCATATCAGTTTCCTCCGAAAAACTCTTTTAAAAGCGTGGTTGTAGGTTGTATATTTGATGACGTACATAAACTTTGTCACGTTATGATTCACTCTAATTCAGTCCGAATATCCTCTGGAGAGGTAGCTCCTACCTAATAATCGTCTCCGGCCAATCACAATACGATGAATGTGTAATTGAGAGAGTGGAAGAAGGGTAATGTTTTCGGTAGGGTAAACATTCTGTCCAATGTCAAGGTTTCCACATTAGTTTTTGATTGGCGGAGAGCAACATATCCACTTGAGCAGTAATTGGAGAGTGGAAGAAGGTTATTGTTGCGGGTAGGTTAATCACCTTTTCCGATGTCAAGGTTTCCACATTAGTTTTTGATTGGCGGAGGGCAACATATCCACTTGAGCAATAATTGGAGAGTGGAAGAAGTTTATTGTTGTGTGTAGGTTAATCGCTTTGTCCGATGTCAAGGTTTCCACATTAGTTTTTGATTGATGGAGAGCAACATATCCACTTGAGCAGTAACTGGAGAGTGAAATAAGGTTATTGTTGCGGGTAGGTTAATCACCTTTTCCGATGTCAAGGTTTCCACATTAGTTTTTGATTGGCGGAGGGCAACATATCCACTTGAGCAATAATTGGAGAGTGGAAGAAGGTTATTGTTGTGTGTAGGTTAATAGCTTTGTCCGATGTCAAGGTTTCCACATTAGTTTTTGATTAGCAGATGGTAACCTATCCATTTGATGAGTGCTTGGCGATTGAAGAAGTTTGTTTTCGGTAGCATACTCGCTCTGTTTGGTATCAAAGTTACACATTAGTTTTTGATTGGCATTGGGCGAGATATCGATTTGAGGACTCCAGTTCTCCTTTACCATCTCTACGAGTATTAACAATTTCAAAATTTGAACCTAACTTTGATCTTTTTTTTATCTTTCTTTTGTGATTTGCTCTACTCGGTTATTGTTCAATCTACACATGCATTTACATATGTGGCGCTCTAAAACAGAATTTTATCTAGGTAACCTTGGTTTTCTTAGGTTAGGTCGTAATGTTGGCCGGACATAAAAAAATAAGTTTGTAGATGTTCACTAAAGAATACCATAATTTTTATTTCCATACATTACGCTCTCGAATAATGTATAAAAGGTGTATCATCACCAGTCCCTTTTCTTCAACCTGGAGTGAAGACGAGAGACAGAACCTCTCGATACGAGTGGCAGAGTATATAAATGCAAATATAACCTCCCTCAGTACCTGAAGCAGTGTCAGTTGTCAAATTTTGCGATGCACCTATTTTTCTCGTAATTTTCTCCATTTTTAAAAATTAATTAACAAAGATAAAGTTGAAATGTCTAACAACTTTTCAATTTTCTGACGATTAACTAGACTAATATAAAAGGGATCTATTGAAATGTATCTTTTTAGATGCATTAGATGGGTTCCTCGAATGTTAGCTAGCTGTTGAGGACGATGCACGGCCCTCATGACCTAAACTATAAACAAATACCCTAAGAGTACTTTCCTTCACCATATATTAAAACTTAATCTTTAATACCCTTTTATTTTTAGCTAATGCTCCCTTTTACCTTAAAATATTTGAAGGCAATACTTCGAAAACTCTTAAATATTTAAAATACTAAAAAATATTCCGGATATCTTCAATGTGTACCTCAAATACCACATAAATAATTGCTTCAATATAACTTAAATACCCCTAAGAACACTACACTGAAGTGAAGAACCAAACCGAGGAGACACCAGGGTTGTATGGGATCAATACTAGGCATGGACATAAATAGATCATTTAAGCTACTCGAATGGATCCCTCATCCGACGAATAGACACATCCAATGTTTCTTAACTTCGATCATGATGTCTGCAGGAGGTCATGTGATCAAACGAAACTCTTAAACCAGGGGTCAATGCCATAAATTCAAAAGGGTACGGACAAACGATTGCCGATATGTTGAAATGTACTCCACTAGAACCTTGCGAACTGTTAGAACTTCCCAAATTAACGAACTAGACGCCAAAACGCCCCTAGTACCAAATTCCCATCTCTGAACATCCGATCCAAGCAACGTTTCAACATTTAATTATTATTCCGCATTAGAGTCGCGTGCGTGAACACGGAGGAGGAGGGGGGGGGGAGCTGGAGAGGCGGTTTAGAATCTCCGAGAGACAGAAGCCTCCTGTGGGGGCGATGACAAAACCAGACGAAATCAATTAAGGGAGGGAGGGCCCCATCTGGCCGTACCTGGAAATAAAAGAGAAGATTAATTTTTGTGGATGAGGCCACGAATTCCGTCTACAACCGTCGCATAAAAAAACGGGGCTTAATTTGTTGCTACTTCAATGCTATGGAGATGTTGCCAGGGGCAAAAGGAGACGCACAGATAGGCAAACACAGGGTGGAACAGAAAGATCTTTATGTCTTGATCTAATGTGGACTGATGTGAAAATGAATTATTTAACACTTTCACTTGGAGGCTGGAGACTTAAAATCGTACCCCCCCCCCCTTCAAAAAAAAACAGTTCGTAAGGGGTAGTATCTCGTAGTTTGTTTGGACAAAACTTATTTTCCCCAACGACCCTCTATCATTATCAAACAAGTCATTTATGTTATATGAATTTCAGTAATAGACTAACATTCTAAACAATCTTACATAGGGTGTACTTTTGACTATTGGTAAACAAACTGAAACAATAAATTTGAGCTAAACAGGCGGGAGTATAAACAAATCAGACAGGGAGACATAGGTATCCACTGAGGGATGGAAAACAATTATAGACATTCTATATAAATTAATAAACTCTCAAGGAAATATCAAACTATCAGAGCAAGGGTATTGGGTATGTAGATACTACAACCACGTGTCTCCATATTGACAACGTACCCATATGCCTCCCTCGGCCCCAGATTGAGTGCCTCAGAATTCTAGAGTGAAAAGATTCAAGAGGTCAGCATAAACCCGATTACAGACGTTCAAATAGACACTCTAACAACGACGAACTACCGAGTCAACCACATTTCCTCGCACAGGTAAATTTCCCACAGTCAGGGAAAGATTCCTTCTTTGACAACCAATCCATCCATGATATCATGGCTGCTATCCACTATAGAGGAGCCACTTGAAAGCCCTCTATCCACGTTCGCCAGAGAAGATTCGATCGATCTCAGACGTCACTCTCCAGATTTCCCCCAATCACAAGCCGAAGCACCGTAACAATTAGCAACCTCTTTGGCACTTCCACTCTATCATTCGTTTCACTACGCTCGTTTTTGTTAAATTAATACAGTCGATTTGAAGCCATCCCACGACTCGCTACGCATCGCGCCTTCGAGCATTCGACAACGACGCTACATAAGCCTCAGGAGCGCGACTCGTCTCCGGCGGGTGGAATTCTGCCAATGTCCAACTCCTCACGGCAAACATCCTTAATTTCATTTAAATTGGCACTTCACCCTTTATCTCTCACTTGATCCTTTATTTGTTAAACTCTTTAATATTATTCAATAATATTGATTTTCCTAAGAGTGTATTTTATTGCAAACCCATCTATCATCCAACACAATAGACCTAGCGGCCTTTTGGTTTAGGTGTTATTGCAAATTAGCGGCAAAAACTATACCGAAACACCATTAACAACGAGATCTAATTATTAACAAATTATCTATGCTTCTTGACGATTAACTAGATGGATTCCAAATTGAAGAGGAGAGTAAACAAAAACAACTGTATTTGAACCCTCCAAGACAAGACCTAATGGGTACAAACAACAAAACCTCCGTTTCGGATCAAATCTAGCACCATTCAAATACTGCAGAAAATACGCCTGGATTTCTTCTGGCATTGTTATCATTTGCATTTTAACTCATCATAAATTAGTAAACACCTCTCAAAATAACTCCCATGAAGGTGTAACTAACATTCTGGACTTATATTTGATTTAAATTCATAAATGAATGTAATATTTGATCCCAAATCGCTACAAAAGGGGCAATATTTCACCTAAATCAATGAAACTTTCACCAACCCGATTCTAAACCATTGATTTTCTACCTTTTGGGCTCCATGCCCTATTTTAACATTGTGTTAAAATGTATTCCCCACTGTCCAAGATTAACTTAAAGGTTGCATAACTAATAATGAGATAACTATAAAGGAAATATTTTATTAATAAAAAGAAATATCTTTACTTTTGATCTACGTCATTCAAGAAATTGCAATGTCCTTTAGATTATGTAGAATTCGTAGAAAGATTAATGTTACAACAGTTTGAAATTGTCAATTTGTGGTCTCAATTACCCCTTGAAATCTTAAAATTCTCCCCTGGACCATTTTATCCCTGGCAGTGTAGGACGAAATCCCGAAAGCCAAAATTCTGAAAATCCCAAACCGCGAAAGCCGAACCTCGAAAATTCCGATAGCCCAAACCCTGAAAATCCCCAAACCCCAAATCCCGAAAATCCATAGTCCTGAAACCCCAAATCTCGAAGAGGTGCACATGCGCCTGGCGAACCGTAGGTTACCTATGTATATCTAGGCAGGATAAGTATTTCGAACATTTCTAACTCTGTTACAAATGTAAAAATATACACCGACCTTCAGATACACGCGCCTGTGCATCAACTTTTACCAGGAATAATAATAATAGGTATTTATAATGCGCCCTTCAGGGATGTTAGCCCTCCTAGAGCGCAGGTTGTGTAGCGACTGTAGAGAAAGTTTACAGGGAAGTGAAGGCAATTCTGAAGAGATGAGTCTTCAGGAGACGTTTAAAAGTAGCAAGGGAGGGAGAGGATCGGACTTCGGCAGGAAGAGCATTCCAGAGTCTAGGAGCACAAACAGAAGAAACGGTCACCCATCGAGCAGAGGACAGAACAAGGAGTGTTCAGGATGGGAGCGAGGTTATACCGGAGTGATTAGCGTTAGGTTAAGTAGGTTAGATAACTTAGGTTAGATTAAGTTAGGTTAGGATAGGTTAAGTTAAGCTAAGTTAGGTTAGATTTGGTTAGATAGGTTAGGTCAACTCATGAATATATAACGCGTTAGTTTTGACTTTGAGGATATTGGCTTTAGGGATTACGACCCAAACCCATTCCCTTGGATACTCCATTCCGGAACCCTCTCGATGGGGTACATCTAACCTCCCCACCTTGATATGACACAGATGCCTCCCGTGATGTCAGAAGGGTCCCACGATCGCTGGTTAGCGTTAAAAGCCCAATGATAACCGGACGCCTACCACTACTACTAAATAGATAATAATAAGGAGGGAACAAATAAATCCTCCATTCTCCTTATCTCCCCGATGTGGGGCAGGATACCCCTACCGTCCTCCTCATCTTACCTTATTGACTGGAAACCGAGAGATCATAGGGCAAAGTGTCAAAGCCTCATTGCCTGGGCTTCCGCCCCTCCCAAGAGCTCGAGTTTCGGGTGTGAATGACTGAGATTTGTGCTGTACAGCCGGTCGCTACAACTCAAGAGGCCACCCGACGCTCCTCCCATGGGAGAGCCGATCTCGGGTTCCACTGGGGCAGGTCACGGGGCAGAGGCATCAATGAAGGCTGAAATGGCACTTTAGGGATGGAACACGAGTACCTTTAAGCCTTCCCTTCATTGGGGTGGAGCCGAAGAGAAGAAGCTGAGAAGTGAATAAAAGGAGAGGAAAGAGAAAAAGACAAAGAGATAAAGCGAGAAATGTGAAAAAATTACAAAATTGATAGGGAAACATGAACTCATTATCAAACCATAATATTACCTAAGACGGAGGTTTTCTTGATCTTTATTAAAGGTCGCCCGTTCTTTCGACTAAGAAAAGGCCTGCCAGAAGAGGTAGGTTTTCAGAGCCCGCTTGAAACCACGAGGCGAGGAAGAGGGGCGTATGCCAGGAGGCAGACTATTGCACAGCTTAGGAGCAATTACGGAGAAGTCACGATCACCCGTGGAGCAGAGACGATCGTGAGGAACCGAAAGCGGGAGGGCACTTCCCGAGCGAACGGCTCCTTGTTGTCCCGACACCGCCAGTGAGGAAGAGAGGTATATGATCTCACTCAAGAGAATAAGGGCTCGGATAAACGAACAGAGTACGCATTGCGGGGTAACGAAACACCAATGAAATCAAATAAGACAACGGACGAATAGGTCGAAAAAGTGACGCTTCGATCTTATTCATAAAGATTCGCTAGCTGCCGGGAAGAATTGTTAGCCATCACTCGACTGGTTCGTTGTTCTTAATAGTGATCGATTGTACGAACGAATTTTAGAAGATAACGCCTGTAAGAATGTACTTACATTGCGCACCTTTAGCACGTGGGGCAGATGTTCAGCAAGCGCAACGCAATTTTCGAAAATTATGAAAGTTATGGAATGCAAATAATAATTAGAGATTAAAGTTCTAAATTCGAAGCGTTGAAATGATCATGACTATATAATAAAGACCAATATATATATAAAGGGTCTTTCAATAAGGTCGCTTAATTTTTAAATGTAAATAAAACAAGTTGTGTGAGATATATGCACTCAATTTATTTTAAATTTGAAAATACATTTTATGGCATTAAATGTGGAATATGACGTCGTTCAAATGTCCGCCGCGGCTTCGCTTGGTGGAACGTATTCGGGAGGCCCAATTTTCGATGACTTTGTCGCACAAATCGGGCTGAATTTGCTGGATGGTGTTCGTTATGTTGACTTTGAGAACATCAACTGTTTGCGGATTATTCGCATAGACCTGCGATTTAAGGTAGCCCCAAAGAAAGTAGTCTAATGGCGTTAAATCGCATGATCTCGGTGGCCAGTTGACGTCGCCGCCGCGCGAGATGACCCTGCCCTGTAATCGATGGTGCAAAATGTCTATCTTAGAGTGCGCAGTGTGGCACGTAGCGCCGTCCTGTTGGAACCACATGTCATCAGTATCCATATCAGGCATATAATCTGGTTGAGGCCACAAGAAGTTGCTTATCATCGATCTGTAGGTCTCGCCGTTGACGGTTATGGCAATCCCATCTTCGTTCTCAAAAAAATACGGACCGATGATTCCGTTAGACGAAAATCCACACCAAACAGTGACTTTGTGGGGTGCAATTGGCGCTGGTGTATCTCCTGTGGATTGTTTTCGTCCCAAATCCGACAATTTTGCTTGTTCGCATATCCATTCATCCAAAATGGGCCTCGTCGCTGAAGATGATTTTTTTTGGGAAATTTGGGGCAACTTCCAACTGCTCTAGAGCCCAATCAGCGAACACACGGCTTGTCTATGGTCGTTTACCTTAAGTTCCTGGATAAGTTGGATTTTGTACGGGTGCAGACCCAAGTTCCTACGCATAATTCGCCAAACTGAAGTCGCAGAAACTCCAAGTTCTTGTGAACGACGAGAAATTGACTGCCTCGGATTTTCCCGTACACTCTCATTTACGGCAGCGATGTTTGCAGCAGACCTTGCGTTTCAGCGACGTAGGGGTGTTGACTGATTGTTGATCGACCCTTTTGCCTCGAATTTGGATTCGGCGGGACGATTGTGGCGAGGATAGAAATCCCGTAATGCGCGGAACGTTTGTCGAACGGAGCACTGATTTTGATAATAACATTTGATGATTTGACAAGCTGTTCAACGCTATAACCTTGCATCGTGACTTGCCAAGTACTACTGAACAGTTCACAGTTAGGTTGCCATATGTTGCTTTAACAACATGGCCACTATCGCCTGACAAAGCTCGAGCGTCCTTGTTGAAAGACCCTATATATATATATATATATATATATATATATATATATATATATATATATATATATATATATATACACAAACCACACTTTGGTGGAATTAGTTTATTACATTACAAGACTAGTTTGATTGGTTGAACAAACTAGAAGGTAAACATCTTATATCTCCCCCTCTCCAAGTCGCAATAAATCTTATGTAGAAGAAATTAGGGATTTCACTAAACAACTATATATTTACATAGGGGCGTGTGCATAAGAAGAGGAAGTTTATCTTCTAGTTTGTTCAACCATGCGAGTAATTGCGATCAGAACACCAAATTGATTTTAATAATACCGAACTAGTCTATAAGTCCGATAAATATTTCAAAAAACGTATAATTGAATCAATATTGATTGAAAAACAAAGCAAATTACAATATTTAAATTTAACAAAGTCATTTTGGCCCAAAACTGGCTTAAAGGATCGTCACAAATCTACTTGTCCCCTAATCTATGTTTTCTTTGTTCACTCCCTCCTTTCCCTGCCATCCTTCCCCTCTCCGCTCTTAAATATAAAGCGCTTGTGTCATGTCTTCTTTCTCATTGTGCTGTTGAAGATGATAGTAAATACCGAAACTTGTCCTGTAATGCAATAAACTGATTCTACTAAAGAATATTTTTTTATATCTTGAAATAAGTTAACGTCATTGTAAATTTATATATATATATATATATATATATATATATATATATATATATATATATATATATATATATATATATATATATATGTGTGTGTGTGTGTATGTGTGTGTATGTGCGTGTCTGTGTGAATTTGGGCCGTATATTTCGTCAATAGCAAGTTTTATTGAAATCGACGGCTAATTTCGTATTAATGACTTTCTTTCGAGCCTCTCGATTTGACGTATATTCGCCTTTACTTCTTGATTAATCCCATGAATAAGCTGACCGAAGTTATTGGGAAATTAAAGGTTTTTACTCTGAGAAAGTGGCAGAAAATTGACGCATTTTAGCGCAATATTTTTATTTGACTGACGCGTTTCGATCGAACTCGTATCATCTTCATAGACACAGGAAAGAAATGTCACAAGAAATAGGTTTATATGTTAGAATAACTGGTTACGAACGTACTAACTAATTTGACGTGGAAAAGTAGGGGTGCAGATAATAAAAAGGTTACAAATGTACTAACAAATATTTGGGCAAGAAGAGGAGGTCATAAGAGATTAACATTGGGGTGAAGGTCGAAGAAGCTATTTCAATGGAATGGCTCTGTGTAGGCTAAGTCCTTTTCACACGATGATTTGCGTTTTGGGTAGAATAACATAACATAACATAACATAATTTCACGGAAGACAAAAGCCACAAGGGCCTATCAAAGGTCATCCGCATCCGTCAAAACCCACCCACAAAAAGCACCATCACCAGGGGAAGACAAAATCAAAGTCCCCAACAATATAATATAACAGATGACAAAAGCCACAAGGGCCCATCATAAGTCATCCGAGTCAAACAGCCTGTTTTTTTAAGGCACCCAAACTCCCAAGAAAACTACATCCAGAGGATTGCGTCCAGAAACAAGGGTATCACCAATCAAGGCTTGTCAAGAACTAAATCATGCAGCTATAGATATATACAAACAATATTAATATATACAAAACTTAGGAACCATCACAACCTTCCCTCCCCATAAACTCATCCAACCTACTCTTAAATACATTTAGATTTGGACTACCTACTACCCTCCACGGCAATTTGTTCCAGAAGTCTACCACTCTATTGGTGAAAAAATATTTTCTTAAATCCAACCTACACCCTTGCTTTTTAATTTTCAGGGGGTGACCTCTAGTCCGATTTCCATCATCTAACTCAAAAAACTTGCTAACATCCAATTTATCTAGCCCGGAAAAAAATTTAAAGAGCTCAATCATATCCCCTCTCACACACCTCCTTTCGAACGAGAACATATTTAATACCCTCAGACTATCTATATATTCAAGGTGCCTCAGGGAAGGAATAATCTTTGTTGCCCTCCGTTGCACTGACTCAAGAAGGTTAATATCGTGTCTAAAATGTGGGGACCATGCCTGTATACAGTACTCTAGATGTGGCCTAACATAAGAGTTATAGAGTTTAAGAATGACCACCTTACTTTTGTAACTGACATTTCTCTTAATGAAACCCAGCACTCTATTTGCCCTATTTCTCGCTTCAATACACTGCTTAGAAAACCTTAATGACTTTTCTATTACTACTCTTAGATCTTTCTCATCTTCTACTGAGCTCAGCCAATGCCCATCCATTTCATAGTTAAATTCCGAATAGATTAAACGCTCCCGGTTGGTGTGTTCCGTCCTCTTGCACTTGGAAGTATTTCATGCGAATTAATTTGTATGCTTAACTTTGGTTGCTTTTCTTGTATAATGTATATGCATAGCTTCGATAGAGTAATTGGCGGTGATTTGGGCCATAATTTAGAATTTTAGTTTACTTCCATCATTTTTTCGGTTGAGACAAACTCCGTGCTTTTCTAGTGAGGTAATATGTCATCCTTCCTGAGAGTTTTGTTTCGCTCACTCCGATATATGAGTGTGGTAGGCCCTCATACTTTCCTAGTGTCGTAAATATTTTTTACTCCCAGAAACGAAAGTGGAAATTTTACATAGATATTCATTTTAATTTGGTTTCCTTGTTATATTAAAGTAAGTTGGGAGTAGTACTAATATTGACTTGGGTTAATTAACTTTTAATTGGTGGTCGTCGTTGTGCTTTGCAAAAGTGTATTGTTTCGAGTTACCACCTAGCAGGTAGCTTCTCTGCTACTACGACTCAGTGTCAAGACGGAAATACAGACCCTGTTAAATATCTACTAAAGATTCCGCAAGTTATTAAGTTTCGGTTCATACGGCGTGCAAAGACGTATAAAAATAATTTAGCTATTTTGATTAAGTTTCATAAATGATAATGGATAAATAAGCCATTATCTCGCTCCAAGATCAAGATTAATCACCATTTCACAGGCTAAGTATATATTTAGCTGTCATTTATTAATAATAGCTACCTATTAGGATCCTTTAGGCATATTATACTTAGACACTGTGAAAGGGATATTTAATAACCACCTTATATTAGAGCAAGTAAGTTGAGACTTATTCTTTTACTAAATTTATATTACAGCCATTATTTTTCATTTAAAATCTAATTTAATTATTCTTCTCGCAATTTCTTGTTCAAATTGTTCTCAGTGACCAATTTCAAAATTCTTAAAAATTAAACAGGAAAGTCGCGATATGGTCCTTCGAACCGGATCTTAGTTTACTTAGCTCCTGTAACCTAATGGTAAATAGCTTAAGCTAAATCACATGGGCGAGATTAATACCAATATTCATGGTAAAAGAAAAATTATTTCGATAAATTACTAGCGACTGTGAAAGTACACCACGAGTTGTGGTGGTGGCGGTTATAAGAAAAAATGGTAAGACTTTAATTAAAATTTTAATTTCTTAATAATCAATAAATTTAAATTAGTTCACCCTCAATAATTCCCACTTTCGTTAATTGAATTTAAATTAGCATTACCATGTCAAGAATTCATATGATTGCGGGTCATAAATCTCTTTGTACAACCTTCAAAACAAGGGTGTACGATGAAATACAAAACACTTGTTGTGACTACGCAAAACTTCGAGTATGGAGTCAACAATTACAAAAACAAGTAGATATAGTGACCCGATATTACGAAGAGTTAATAGATGCTACGAGTGATGAAGAAAGAATAAGCGAACTAATAGAACAGCGAGCGGAATATGAGGTAGAAATACAAATTATAATAAATGATGCGCAGGATTGTATTTATAGGGCACAAACGACATAATTCTCTGCTAACTCGACTCTTGTAAAACTCGCCACTATAAATCTCTCGACTTTCATTGATATAGGTGGAGGAATGGGAGGGATTCTGGGATCAGTTTCAAAGTTCGGTCGATCGTTCTGACATTAATCCGGTTGACAAATTCAATTATTTAAAAGGTCAATTGTCGGGAAATGCAGGGAAATTAATAGAAGGTTTGCCGAGTGAAGAGAGCAGTTGGGACCGTGCAAAGGATATACTTATAAACAATAATCATAGTAAAAAACGTATAGTAGAAGAACTTTGTAATAAAATAGTAGACCTAAAAGCTACCTCTTTAACTTAATGTCTTTGAGTGAGTTCAGAGCCAACTTGGAAATAATAATAGCCAGGTTAAAAAATACTAAATGTGATGTTGACGGTTGCGGACCAATGATAGTAGCAGTGGTAAAAAGAAAATTACCATTTAAAGCTATAGAATATATCCAAAACCGAATGGATGAAGATTATCTAGAAATATCACAACTAAGAGATGGGTTGGGAAAGCTGGTAAATCATTTAGGTTCCCATAAAATGACCGCAACGGATGCTAACTTACCGTCTGCTACACGAGTACCTACTAAATGGAGTAGGCCAGAAGCAAAGGTATCCGAAGTACATGAAGAAATACCTCTCATAAGTACAAACACTAAAGTAAGTTCCCCCTCCAAAACCACACCCGTGAATAATTATAAGTGTGTTTTATGTCAAGGGCAACACACCTCTAATAAGTGTACCGTGTATAAAACTTATGATAATCGTATAGATAGAATAAGAGAATCAAAATTTTGTACGAGATGTAGCGGTAAACACCTTACAGATAACTGCCAAATAAAACTCAATAAGTGTTTAAAGTGTAAAAAGGTGTTTCATCATTTACATTTTTGTGACGAGTTGCCAAACATTGAACAGAGAGTCTGTGCTGTTCAGTCCTCAAGTCGTAAAATTTCGACCGCGTTGCCAGTGGGAAATTGTTCCATGAAGGCTAAGGGGAGAAAATATGCAGTTAAACTACTGTATGACCAGGGTACACAGCGTACCTTTATCAATGCACATCTCGTAGCAAAATTGAATTTACAAATAAAAGAATGGGAAGAGTTAAGAATATCTGGGTTCACCGGCGAAATGGACAGTCAAAAGTATGGTATAGTAAGATTCACTATTAAAAATGGGAATAAATTTGTAAGGTTGCAAGCGCTAGTGTTGAAAAGATTACCCCGAAACATCAAGATTGATGGGTTGAATAATTGTTTAACACACCTAGTTAAGGGTGGAGTAAGGATGTCTGATCCATATTTGAGAAATTTTATAACGGATGTGGATTTATTGGTAGGAGCAGATCAGTATAATAAATTGGTAGAGGCTATGGTTAAACTGAAAGGTATGACTTTCCTAAAAACAAATGGAGGCTTAGTATTGTATAGAAACATCCCTAATAAATACGTGCCCGTTACTGAGGAAGCACAGGTAGCTTTAGTGACCAATATAGGTGTACTACCGTCCAATAATTGTCCTGATCTTTCAAATTTGTGGAAGTTGGATACAATAGGGATTCAACCTGAAACAATTAGTTATGAAGAACAGGCAGTGATAGATCAATACAAAACTACAGTACAGTTCAAAGACGGAAAGTATTGGGTTAAACTGCCCTGGAAACCCGACCACCAAAACCTACCAAACAATTACAAATTAGCTCTGAAAACAGGCTAAAAGCAAGTTTGAAAAAACTGAGGTCCAACGCTAACATTATCAAAAAATATGATAATGTTATTAAAGAGCAGGTAGAGAAAGGATCTATAGAAAAGGTGACTAGTGCTGAAGTAACTAAAGACACGCATTACTTACCCCACTTACCCGTAATAAGGGAGAATAAAACTATTCCATTAAGAGTAGTATTCGACTGTAGTGCGAAAAAAAATGGTACTAGTCTAAACGATTATCTATACACCGGACCCACTATAAATGATAAATTAATGGACGTTCTGATTAGATTCCGGACAAATAAATATGCTTATACAGCAGATATAAGTAAGGCTTTCCTTAGAATAGGATTGCAGGAAGAGGATCATAATTTCACGATATTCCTTTGGTCGAGTAATCCTTTAGAAAGAAATAACCCAAAGATACTTATAGATTTAAATCGGTATTGTTCGGAACTACTAGTTCACCATTCCTACCACAAATGACATTAAGTCATCATTTGAATAATCAAGTGAAAAATAGCAATGTAGCTGAGCGCATAAAGTCGGCGCTGTATTGCGACAATCTGTTAGGAACGGAGGAAGATGAAAGGTCATTAATTAAATTGTATAATATTACTAACGAGTTGTTGGAAGAAGCCAATATTCCGTTACAAGGATGGACAACTAACTCGACACAGTTAAACAATATAATAGGCAATGATGGGGATGGAAATGAAAAAATATTGGGAATAAATTGGAATTATAATAAGAATACTATTTCAGTAAATAGCGTTAAATGGCATGCGGCCACGAGTAAGAGAACGCTCTTAAGTAATATAAGTAAAGTATTCGATCCCTTGGGGTTGGTTTCCCCGTTAATTACTCCCATGAAACTGCTAGTCCAGGAAACTTGGAGTAGGAAGTTGGGGTGGGATGAAGATCTTCCCATGGAAATTATAAATAAATGGGAGGAACTGAGCTTAGAAGCGAAGGAGTTGGATACTCTCGAATATCCAAGGGCGGTATTGCACAGTGGAGAACCGTATGACCTTCACATATTTTGTGATGCTTCGCAAAAAGCGTACGGAGCCGTAGCGTATGCTACAAATTATAGATCCGATCCCATGTTTATAATCTCTAAATCCCGCATCTCACCTATGAAAGAAAAGACCATACCACAATTAGAATTAACGGCCATGTATGTTGCGGTGAAATTTGGTAAATACTTAAAAGAAGTATTGAAAGATGTTAAGATAGAAAGTAGTTATATTTGGTCGGATAGCGAAGTGTCTTTGCAGTGGGTAAGAAATAAAAATTGTAAGATAGTTTATGTACAAAATAGGGTAGTAGATATGGGTCGTACAGATCCACAATGTTTATATAAATATCTACCTACGGAGAGTAACCCAGCGGACATGCTGACGCGAGAGGTGAAGTTTACCAAATTTAAAGACTCAAGATTATGTCTTAGAGGTCCGAAGTGGCTAAATAATAAAGATAGATGGCCTCACCAAAAGTATGAGCCAGATGTTGATTCAGCGAAATCATTCTTAGCCGTGAAGTCCGAGCAGATACAATATATTCTTGATCCTAACAGAATCGGTAGTTGGAATAAATTGATGAGGGTAACTAAACTAGTTTTTAAGTTTATTAACCAGACCAGTGGCGATAGGTTTAAATTTAATCCACATCAGTATTGGTTGGAAAATTTGCAAAAATGTTCATTTGAGGAAATTTGGGATTATTTTAAAAGTCCCAAACTAAGTAAAACCCCTCATCTAGTTAGAGTTTAATTTATTCCAAAATGAAGGTGTAATGCGATGTAGGGGTAGAATCAGTAATGCCGACTTGCCATACCATACAAGATTCCCTATTCTTCTTCCCTCCAAACATCATATAACAGATCTACTCATTAATAACGCACACGAACAGAGCATGCATGCAGGAGTTCAGGAACTCTATGTAAATTAAGGGAAAATTTTTGGATCCCTAAAGGCAGACAAAGGGGCAAAAATGTAATAAGTAAATGTTTTTTGTGCAGAAGGCTGGAGGGAGTATCCTATCCCTATCCTAAATCTCCTCCATTACCGAAAGAACGAGTGGAGGATGCTAAACCCTTCGAGATAGTTGGAGTAGACTATACGGGCGCTATCACCGTAAAAGATGAGGGAGGGAAAGACGGTAATAAAGAATCCCGGAAAGTTTATATAGTTCTTTTTACTTGCGCAGCCACTAGAGCAATTCATTTGGACTTAGCCATGGACATGACGGCAGAAACATTTTTAAATATATTTAGAAGGTTTGTGGCTAGAAGATCCTGTCCAAAAGTTATTCTTAGTGATGATGCCACAAATTTTAAACTGGGGGCAGATCTGCTCAGTATGATGGTGGAGGATAATGCTATACAGAAAGAACTAGAGGAAAGACAATGCGAATGGAAATTTATTCCCCCAAGAGCGCCCTGTTTTGGAGGATTCTATGAAAGGTTAATTGGTGTAGTAAAGGGATGTTTAAGAAAAGTGTTATATGGAAAATCCATTAATATGGATGATCTTCGTACCTTAATAGTTGAGATAGAATGTAGAGTTAATAACAGACCACTTACTTATACCTATAATAACTAAAATGAAACAGAAACTCTTACCCCTTCCCATTTAATATATGGATGGCGCCTTAATTCCCTACCTGCAATAACTACGTCCCCTCAAATAGAGGATTTTACGTTTATGGAAACTGTTCCACTGAGTAGAAGATACTATAAGTTATCTAAAATTTTAAAACAATGGTTTGAACAGTGGAAACAGAATCATTTGACCTCTCTCATAGATCGTGCAAATAATAAAGGTGGGGATGATGGTATAAGTAGTAGTATTGAGAAGGGGGAAGTAGTGTTGATACATTCTGTTAAAAACCGAAAAACTGGTCGTTGGGTTTAATACAGGAATTATATAAGGGCCAAGATGGTGTGGTAAGAACAGCAAAATTAAACACTGGATTAGGTACCGTAATACGCACCATTAATGAATTGTATCCACTAGAAATTAGGTGTAATGATAAAAAACAAAAAAATGAATCGCCTAATACCAAACCTTCAGAATTAAAAAATCTTGATACCGAACCCGAAATCTTTAATAGGAAGGGACCAGTAAGTACACTGTCTCAAGAATCCAGGAAGGACAAAAGGAAAAAGTGATATGGTGCCATGAAGTCGCACCAACAGTGGCAAGCACTGAAAGACCTTGGTGACATCTAACTGTTTCTTGCCTCCCTTTTCACAAATTTCCTTCTACCCACCCACTTATCTACCCATCCCCCCCTCTATACTCGCCTTTCTCATTTCAGAATTCACATTTACCCTTGTTCCCCAAAGATGACCACGCTAAGGTCGAAAAACGTCTAGGAATAAAAGCAAAGGATAACATCGGACTCTTACTCTGTCCTATGCAGTCTCACCAAAAGACTTTTATAGACGTTCAAGAAAGTATAAAAACAGCTTAATAATGCCAACTTATCTGTTAACGTTAATAAATACTCTATTCAACATGATCTCCTCCCAATATAGACTAGTAGAGTAAAATATAGATAGAGCTTTCGGTCTGGGCGACAATCTTCAGGGTGATGTCTTCGCATTAAGGAGGACGGGTGTAAACTGCCGCTGGCTTTGAGCTTTTTTTAAAGTAGTGAGGAAAGTATAAGGAAAAAATAGATAACATAGGTGTGATAGGCGAAATGAAAGGAAAGTAGTAGTTAACCAAAAAGATGCAGTTGCCTGGAGATCAAGCTAATCACTCTTGTTTTGGGGGTGTGTTTTTGTTTGTTTGGTTAAAGTTGTAGTACGTGATTGGCGTTCGGCCTTTGTCTTTGTTTTATTCGTGTCTTTGCAAGGTATACTTGTAGTGTTTTGAGATAGTTTGATTGCTGCTTAGTTGTTTGATTGTAGTGTGAATGTTGTATTTTGAATCTCAAAGCAATAATTTTCTTACTTTCCGCTTTCGAAGTTTGGTCATTATCGGTTAAGGTTCTTTACAGGGTAAATCACAATCAGTTCCTAATGTCAAATCTGGGTGAGTTTTGGTAGTTCAGGTTTTCAGGTATCATTTGCTGTTGTCTCAATTGTTATAGAATATCATGTTCTATTCATAAAATGCTGCAACTTTCCCTCTCTCCAGCATATTTCCTCAGCTTGAGAATCTTGGATGGTATCGAACATTTTCATTATCTCCGAGGATTGACCTTTATATCTCCATTGAGTTTGAGAGTTACTTTCTCTCTCATTGCCATCGCTCTTAGTTCTAATATTTTGTTCAGAGGTCTAACTTTCGCTGTTCTGTGTATATCACTCTGCTTATTCCTTTCTCTTTTATGTGTTCCAGTGATGATATACATTTATTCTGTACCCTTTGCCTTGCCTTTTATAAAGTTTCTGACAAAGAAAAGTGTAGAGTCGAGTTGCACCATTGATTCTCTGATCATTGACCTGTGGATTTGCTTTTTACTTTTCCTTGTAGGTTTCTAAATTCATAGAGTACTGATATTCGGTGTTGCTCTTTGGATCTAATATTTAACGTGCATCTTGTTCCTGGTAATTTTGATACAGAGTTAGTTGCATTTATTGGTGTAAGGTTATATTCTACCCTCCACTCACACATCTAAAAACCGTGTTCTTCTTAGTGGGACTAGTTTATATTTATCATCATTGGACTCGATCTTCCATTTAGCTTCAAATTCAGTATGCAACTTATTTCCTCGGCAGTTACTATATGGAAATTCTATTATCTGGGTTACATTATTGGCGAATTGAACATTCATGTTAAATGAATTGCTTGGTTCGGGAACGACAGCTTTATATATCGAGTATAGGGTTGGCCTTATGCACCCTCCTTGCAGTAAGCCCGTTGTTATTCTCATCACTGATATAAGCCGACTTCCAATGATATAGGCAGAGTGAACTTTTTTCTAGTTTGCTGTTCAGTCTCAGTTGATCTTTAATTGCATCCCTCTCTGCCATATTTTGTCAAACACCTTTAAGATCTCCTTAAATACAATGTCCAAATAGGTCCCGTTTTTTTTATTTGAGAAATCTTTTCAGAGATGAAACTAATTTCCATTTCCGTGCTTTGTTTTTTTTCGGAAGCCTCATTTATGATGGTTGTATAGCGTTCTAATGCCTTTTATTAATGACCTTCTCGAATAGCTTGATCCAAATTCCAGATGGGAAATTGATCAGTACCTTTCTTTTCTCGCCGGCGGGTTTCCAGGTTTAGCTATAAAAATATTTTTGCTGTTCTGACAAAGAACATCGTTGAAGAGGTTTAAAATATCTTCCAGAATACACTATGGTGCTTTGCTTAAGTTCAGCTGTTTTAGGCCTGGGTGACCAGTGCCTTCTGTTTGAAAGAAATGGAGGGAGCTTTCAAGCTCTTCCATTGTTACTTTACCCTGTTGTCTTCTTCCCTCCATTCCAGTTGGTAATTGTGGTGCGTCCGTTTGATGATTCCATTCAGCTCGTCTATTATTTGATGTTTGCTGATTCTAAAGATGTTTTCCAAGTGTTCTTGGGGTATAATTTGAAGTTTTCTTATGTTTTAATTTTGCAAACCGAATTTTTTATTTCAATTCTCGTTCTCGGAGGAATTTCCTTTAATCATTTTAACTTCGTTCAGAACTTTTTGGGAGAAGGATTAAAATCTAGTTGTTCGACTGCTTCATTCTATTTCTCTTGTTGTTGTTCGAAAATCAGTTCAATTAGTTCTTCCTTAATTTCTCTTGTTCGATACATTACTTCACACGAAGTTGCCGTTCCAATTTTTCTTTGATATAGCTCTTACAGTTCACGGTGCAAACTTCTAATGTAGTTGGGGCATTTATATGAGAAAATAGTTTTGCAGGCGTTTTTGGAGGATCGAGTTTCTATCTTCTTCTATCATTTACTGACTCCTTTATTGGAGTTTCTCCTCTATTTCTTCCAATATTGCCTCTTTCAGACTAATAAGTGCATTTTGAATAGGATTTACAGTTCCATCGAAGCTGGGTGAAATTCATATGCGGTCACTATACGGTCTCATCTCTGAACTCAGGTAATAATGTAGGGGGCGGGGAATTTGTCCAGACAGATGTCCATCTTGGTGGCTGTCCTTTCCGTGATGTAGATCGGAAAGTTGGGTCCAAGCGCTGGCTGATGTTTCTTTTTTAACCGGATTCCCTACATCTTGCATTAAGATCTTCCATTAAGATGGTAACAATCCTTCTGTTAGATATGATCGTCGATAGTAGATAGTCTCCCCATGAGGTTAGTAACCTGTGGTAATGAGTAATACCATTTTCTCTAGGTTGATTTAACTTTCTATTCCGAGATAAGACTATTTTACAGGTTTCTAATATGTCTCTACTTTATCTCTTTTTTGACCAATATTGCCGCTACGTCATATCTTTTTTTGTGTGAGTGGTTTGCAGTTAGCGCTTACCTCATAGTTTCAAATTTTCATTACCTCACTATTCGTGTTAATTCCATGTTCAGAAATGAAGAGGATATCTGCATCGATCTTTCGGAATGTTTCCATATTGTATCCTTTAAAAGGTCCATCCATTAATATTTATACTTAAGATTCTCAAGTTACTTGTATGCACCTAACACACATCTATTAATCACTATTTTGGGTGAGCTTGGGATCTTCGATTTCCTCTTAGGAGCCTTTCTTGTCCTTACTAGGTATCTTTGTTTTTCCGGCTCTGAGGTTGTCAATTCCTCACTCACTTTTTTTAAAATTCTGTTTCTGGGAATCCGTTCTTTTAAAGCTGGGAATTTAATACCTACTTATAATATTATGAGTTGCCAAAGCTCGTCTGGTGCGCTTGAATGATGCAAGTGAAAATTCTTGCATTTGCGTCACCTGAAATGGGTAATATCTTTTCTCTGGGATGGTTTTATTTTCTTGGTTACTGCATCTTAAGTTTGTGTTTCTGCATTCATGGTTTCTTTCTCATTCCTTCTGATAATTCCTTCCATTTGGGGCAGCTGAAAGGGATAGGCGGGACCCTCAATTGTAATTTATATATATCTTTGCGTTAGAATTACATTCCTTAAAGCAATTTTCTTCCTAGCCGCATTCTGAGCAACCATGTCTTCTAGGTCAGATATATTTCACTGACCTTCGTTTACCGCCCTTGACGCAGGGGGAGCGAAGTCCTTTTAAAGTATAGGGGGATATTTGAGTGCGTGTATTCCGTTGGTCGACTTAGAAAGCAGATCAATGTTTTTTATGCGGTTCTGGGATTTAAACAAGAGAAACAAAAATAATCTTTACTATTACACAACAAATAACATAATTTTAACAATAATTTATACACTATGGGAAAACTAATCGTTCAGCAAAGGAATTAATTTACCATTAAATGCTTTGGTATGAGCTATGAGTAGCCCAATGTTTACCCGAGCGAAAACGGGAGGAGATTAGGGGTGAAGCTTCGTAGTCGGAAAGCGTCACGCCTCTTCAACGGTGATTGACAACACGGTAATAGGAGTATCCTTGCAGGCACGGAGCGAAGCGCGTATTCCAGAATGAGTCCTTACGACCTTGACTGCCGTAGGAAGGAGCATGTTCAAAGGGGCACTTCCTAAGAGGAGGGATCAAATGAATAATATCGACGTGGGAGATATTTAAGTTATCCAAAAAATATTTACGTCGGAAAACCATGGCTACCAAAGTATTAAATAGGCAAAAAGCGCTCCCAGGAAGGAGTAAAAATAAATAATATTTCTGATTTCACCAATTAAGCTATTTATGCAATTGATTAATTCAGAATTAATTGTTGACGGCAGATATCATGGTTTGATCATGATATTTTAGCATTTTTGTGTCGATTAGACGATTCTAGAGACCTATTTATGCCATTAGCGGAGTGAGCGGAGAAGCCTACTCTATTTGGTCAACGGTTACAAAGGCGGAGGAGGGTTGCAATTAGATCAATGGTTCAGTCGTCTCGATCTTTCGTGCCACTGAAACAACCGCAGTTCTGATGAAGATCGTGGGTTCTCTGAAAGTGCTTCAGGTTCACACGCTAAACAATTCCACGCACAGGGGTCTCTCTTGACTCCCAAAGTGGGCCCAGAACTTCAGATGCCCGGTTTGCGATCGAGCATGTGGCTCACGCATCGGGTAGTAAGTCACGAACGCGTTCACCGAAGAAGATAGAGACCTTGCAATACTCTTTAGAGTGAAAGCCATGATCACAAGGTGTCTCTAAATTCTGGACACAGGCAAAATGCACATTTGAAAAAATGCAAAATTTTATTTAATTTGAAATAAATTTTATTTAATTGAAATATTAATAAACAAGAGGAGCGGCTTCGCAACTCCTCCTTACTGGAGGAGCTTGCGCTTCGCAGGCACACCTTCGGGCTGTAGCTTACGGCCTATCCAGCTTTGGCAACGGCCTTTTAGTCAAAATTTAAAGAGAGTTTCCAGTAGTCCTAATAATTTACTCTTGGTCTAATGTTTTTGCATCGATGCTTATTTTCTAGAGGCCAGAAAAACCTTTTTCGGAATTCTTTTTAAATATGGAAAGAAACAATACGATTCTTTTCTTCTCCATCTAAATATACTCTAATAATTTAATTTTGATTTACTCGTTTGTAGCGGTCAGTAGCTATTTCCACTGCTAAAAAGATTCAAATTGAAAATCTCTTTTAGAGATAACTTCAAAAAGACTTTCGAATATACAAAAAAATAGCAGCCATGCCTAAATTTTAATAAATTTTCTGAACTTCACAATTTATAATTCTTTTTGTTTTGAAAAATTACAAAAAATTCGATAATCATATTTATTTTTTCTGAACTTCGCCTTTTTGTTTTCTTTAAAGTCTAAAGGAACTCTTAGAATGAACTTGGAAAAATACTTCAAATATACTTAGGCCATAACCAAACTAAGAGAAAAAAATCTTTTATTATTCAAAACCTCCCCAAAATCCCCTTCTTAAAATAAAGTGCTATGGATAATAACTTCAAAACGATTTCCACCATTTGTGATCCAAAGTTTGATACGCTTTGTGAGATTCACATAAACCCAAGAATGCATCGAGCTCATGTGAATCTAAAAAAGCGGGCCACCAACGTATGAGTATACATGCTTACATGTATGCACGTAGCAAATGACTAGGTATATACGGCTACCTGAAGAATCACCTGTGTATCACTGTTTGTAATAATTAATCACTAGTTTGGTACTAGGAAAGGTCGATTTTCCACCTGTGACGTCATTGATTAAGATCTATCATTGATTTTCATGACTCATTTTATAACAGCCAAAACACGTGTATTCATTCACTTACATGCGAATGCACACACACACTTGTTCGTTGTGTAGCGGATTCCCGATGAGCGTGATGGTTCACATGGCAACGGACTTGTCTATAGGCTGTTTCTAAACTTATAACTGACTTAAAACTTGGGGAGGGGGAAGGGGGTGACTTGTATACTCCTTCTGAGAGAAAATTGGATTGAATCTCAATTAATTTAAACTTAGCTACAACGGAACGAGGAACGAAGTTATGGATTAGAATTAGTGAACGGAAATGGTAAGATTATCCTCGAAAAGAAGGATAAAAGTGGAATGGTAATGAAAGAGTTGAAAGTGTGTATAGATTTGATAAGAAATTTATTGAAAGTGTCTGTATAAATTCAATTTATTCCACACTCTACTCCCTCGAACCCAGTACAGGAGCATGTTTCCATCAACAAACAGTTCAGGTTAGGAGAGTTTCGGTCCTTTCTGAGGACGGTGTTAGCTCGCTATCCACATGACGCACATTTGCGTATCGTGGCACACACCAGTCCAAAGTTGTTTTCAGCGAGGCAATAAATACATTCAAGATAGGCAGGGTTGCCTCCATTTAACTGTGAACAATTAAAAACATTCAGATTTTTTTTTGTTTCTTTGTTAAAGCAAGTAAAACGTTACTCAAATAAAGGTACAGTTTCCCACATTAGTCATGTTACATTTCCTAAAATGTTTCGGACAAAAGGTAAGTTAACTATGATCTAATAATTATTATATATTCTAAAGTTTTTTGAATATTTATGGATGACTATCGCTCGGCTTCGCTGCGCTGTGTTTTTCATGATACTCTATTTAATATATATTAAGAGGACGCTCCCATTTGTCCACTACCACAAAGGGGAGGAGTCGCCGTAATTAAAATCAGCCTAGTCTTAAGCTACGTTAAACACACACACACACACACACACACACATAAACAAAAGAATACAAACACTAAATAAAAAACAACAAAATAATTAGCAAAATTTAAAAATAAAATAAAAAAGGAGGCATGCTCCAACGTCAGGGGCAGGCTCACTCCTCCCACGGCCAGAGCAGACATCTAACACCAAAACAGTAAAGTAAAATGGACGAGGCCGGCCTCCTCCAAAACGTCCACTGTCAGGAGTGTACGAATCTGCCTCGAGTACAAGGGACAAGCGATCCCGATCCCGTTCGTGCCGGTGCTGGGACAAGTAAAGTGCGCGAAGATCACCCAGACTGGGACATTTAACAAGAATGGGCCGAGCAGTCTGGAGGACAACGCAGTCGCCAAAGTAAAGTGTTTGTTAACGCTCCATCAAATAGCGGTGCGTCCCGCGAGTTTGCCCAATTAGAAGACGACAGAAAGCGACCTGAAGTCGTCGCGGCATTAGGGGGTAGGTCCAAGGGAATATTGGCAGCCCGATGTCACTCAACTTTAAGTTCCAATCGGCGTCTCCCACCTTCTTTGCTAAGCAGCCATGGGGCTGAGCTGATTCCGGCTCTGTAGTCAGTGTGAGGGAGAGCGAAACGCTGGTCTGATCGCTCAGACTTCGCGGACTCTTTGGCGCCCTCATTTCCCGCAATCTATGCATGTCCAGGAACCCAGCAGAAGATAATCTCGACATCCGCTTAGCTCGCGGCAACCGTGGAATCGTGGATACCTCGAACTAGGGGATGCGGAGCTTCCAATGCCTCGAGAGCACTCAGGGCGCTTTCTGAGTCGCTATAGATCACAATCTGGCCTCCCAAACCGGGCATAATAAGTCTTCTCCCGTACTGAGTGGTATGTTCTACCAGCTCGTCCCCCGCTTATTTCACACATAAGGGATAGGGCGTGGAAGCTGACCGCCTCTTTCTTCGGACTTGAGGCCATACGTGTACACTGGGCTCAGTTCCAGCTGGAAACGAAGTGTACTCCAAAAAGGATGGACACAATACTTCCGGCGCTGTAGAAGCTTTGAGAGCAGAGGCGTGGCGACAAATAGTCAAAGGTGGCACCCTCCAGGATGGCCTCCTGGGTTCATAACACGCAAGGTTTAAAAATTAATTATAGGGCAAAAAAAAAAGCTAAATGTTAATGCTAATATTTTTGCGATACCGATGATTAGAAAATAAGTTAATTTTGAAAAATAAAAAATTTGGGGAAAAGTTGCAACCCTGTTTTGAAATAAAATTGTTTCAAAATGTTTCCATAGTACTACGTTTAATACCGCAAACGCGTAATTGATGTCCCTAAGTGTAATTTTTTTTTATTGGTAAATGTCCTGTATAGTTTATTAATAACTATACCTCAAACACTTAACTTTTCATTAAATATCAATATATTAAATTGCCACTGAATGAAATTGGGCGTAAAGTGTGACATGAGTAATTGGAGTATTTGTATATATTTAGAATTCTTAAAGCATTCATTTCGTTTCATCATAAATTTGAAAATTGCGTAAAGTTTAAATTGCTTACCACTCAATCCTTTAAAAAACAAAAATATCCAGTGGACAATTTGAAATTCTGTTAAATAAAAATATTAATATAACCAGGCAATGGCTTCGCCACTGCCCTCTACGAGCGAAGCTTGCGCTTCGCTACTAAGATTGAAATTTAAAACCTAAAAAAAAGCAGCCATGATTGAATTTTTATAAACTTTCTGAACTTCGCCAATTATAATAATTTTAAAAAGGAACTCGAAACTAAATTTCCCTCGTTTCAAAATATCACGTTGCTAAAATATAGAGTTATAGAATAGAAGAAGATATATAAAAATAAATTTTCTGAAGTTCATCATTTGTAATTCTTTGGGTTTTAAAAAATTCCCCAAATTTCGATACTTATATTTATTTCTGAACTTCACCATTTTGTTTTTTGATATTATAAAAGAAATATTAGAAATAACTTTGATAAAAAAACATAAGTCATAACCAAACTAAGATGAAATTATTATTCAAATACTCAAAAAATCCCCTTCTTAAATTATAGAGTTAGTGCCAAAATAATTCCAGAATAAAATCTTTGTACCTACATAAGTAATAAATTTTTTTTAGTAATAAATAACATCTGAATATTTTTTTAGGATTTTCAGTTAAATGAGCCATCGTGAAGTTTAAAGTACTTTTATAACCAGTAATCACTAGGTACTTACATGAACGACCTCGAGTATAGAGAAACTCCGAATAGAATTAATTTATCGCATGTGTGGGCAACCTTGAAGATGTTTTGAATAAGAGTTCGACGAATAAGGCACGTTACTCCTGAAGAGAGTCGCCATTCGACCTCGAGACTCTCCTATTTTTTTTGTGACTCTTCCCTGCATCCCACCCATCAATGGAGTGAACTTGGTGATGCTCATAAATGTTTAAATTGAGAATAATAAGGATGTTGACAAGATCAAACATCATAAACTCGGACCATTGTGGGCACGGAAAAGTAACTGATGTCTCACCTATGATGCTTTGTAATTATGACCACCATTTTTTTTTTTCCTTTAAGATAAAACCTGTACTCTTTAAAAGTGTTACTATGTTTTATTTGGATATTTTATTGAAATTTATAGGCTATATTTCTAATTATAGGTTTCTAATTGATTAGCGGAATTTTCAAGAAGTTGATTGAGTCTTTTTTTAAATTCTAAGCAAAGTTTGTCTCTTTTCCACATTTTTTTACTTAACACTCTTAATTCTGTTTTTGAGTTTGAGAATATTTGCCAGCTTAGTTTCGTACATGTTCGATTTAATGAATCCCCATACAAGAAATCGCTTCGCGATAGATCAGGAGAATAGATGGTCATGACATGTTGAGTGGACCT
>CAXAKS010000264.1:0-12335 GCA_963969495.1 Ceratothoa steindachneri | reverse complement strand
CTCTCTCTCTCTCTCTCTCTCTCTCTCTCTCCCCAAAATGAACAATAAAGTCTTTATTTTTTTTTTAGAAAAGAGACTATAGGGTGTTATAATGGGGGGGGGGGGAATACTAAGCGCTTATGGTAATAAACTCAAAGTCAAATTTACCCGTCCCTTGCGCGAGTAATTTTCCTAAACTATCCGCCCTCCCCCGTAATTTAACTGACGATATTGCTTTATTAAAGAGGAAACTACTTGTCGCACAATAAGAACAAATTCTTATTTATTCCGAGAGGGTGGAAGTAGGCAGGAGCTTCTAGACTTACTACAGCATTCCACAACGGGGCCCAGAAATCCAATTAAAAATATATTTCGAAAACGCGCACGGGAGGGGGGGGGGGAGTAATTGGCCCACGCATTCGACAAATTGATCCATCCATCCATCCCTCCCTCTGCCTACTGAAACAGGAACATAGAAACCCAGCTCCATTTTTCTTTATCTTTTTATTCATTCTGCAACTCGAGGGCGGTATACTCCTCGTATTCCTCGGCTATTTAATAATAACTTCTAATTTAAGATATGAAAACAAGGAAGGTGGAAGCCTAGCGTGTATACTTGTATTTGTGTTTTTTTTTAATAACAACTCCAAATTTGAAAAGTTATTCCCAAAACCGAGCCTTAAAAAAAAAGAAAAAAAAAAGAAGAAGACTAAAGTGTATTAATTTTGCTCAAAATGCAACTTTCCCCCCCCCCCCCCTCTCTCTCTCTCTCTCTCTCTCTCTCTCTCTCTCTCTCTCTCCCCAAAATGAACAATAAAGTCTTTATTTTTTTTTTAGAAAAGAGACTATAGGGTGTTATAATGGGGGGGGGGGGAATACTAAGCGCTTATGGTAATAAACTCAAAGTCAAATTTACCCGTCCCTTGCGCGAGTAATTTTCCTAAACTATCCGCCCTCCCCCGTAATTTAACTGACGATATTGCTTTATTAAAGAGGAAACTACTTGTCGCACAATAAGAACAAATTCTTATTTATTCCGAGAGGGTGGAAGTAGGCAGGAGCTTCTAGACTTACTACAGCATTCCACAACGGGGCCCAGAAATCCAATTAAAAATATATTTCGAAAACGCGCACGGGAGGGGGGGGGGGAGTAATTGGCCCACGCATTCGACAAATTGATCCATCCATCCATCCCTCCCTCTGCCTACTGAAACAGGAACATAGAAACCCAGCTCCATTTTTCTTTATCTTTTTATTCATTCTGCAACTCGAGGGCGGTATACTCCTCGTATTCCTCGGCTATTTAATAATAACTTCTAATTTAAGATATGAAAACAAGGAAGGTGGAAGCCTAGCGTGTATACTTGTATTTGTGTTTTTTTTTAATAACAACTCCAAATTTGAAAAGTTATTCCCAAAACCGAGCCTTAAAAAAAAAGAAAAAAAAAAGAAGAAGACTAAAGTGTATTAATTTTGCTCAAAATGCAACTTTCCCCCCCCCCCCCCTCTCTCTCTCTCTCTCTCTCTCTCTCTCTCTCTCTCTCTCTCCCCAAAATGAACAATAAAGTCTTTATTTTTTTTTTAGAAAAGAGACTATAGGGTGTTATAATGGGGGGGGGGGGAATACTAAGCGCTTATGGTAATAAACTCAAAGTCAAATTTACCCGTCCCTTGCGCGAGTAATTTTCCTAAACTATCCGCCCTCCCCCGTAATTTAACTGACGATATTGCTTTATTAAAGAGGAAACTACTTGTCGCACAATAAGAACAAATTCTTATTTATTCCGAGAGGGTGGAAGTAGGCAGGAGCTTCTAGACTTACTACAGCATTCCACAACGGGGCCCAGAAATCCAATTAAAAATATATTTCGAAAACGCGCACGGGAGGGGGGGGGGGAGTAATTGGCCCACGCATTCGACAAATTGATCCATCCATCCATCCCTCCCTCTGCCTACTGAAACAGGAACATAGAAACCCAGCTCCATTTTTCTTTATCTTTTTATTCATTCTGCAACTCGAGGGCGGTATACTCCTCGTATTCCTCGGCTATTTAATAATAACTTCTAATTTAAGATATGAAAACAAGGAAGGTGGAAGCCTAGCGTGTATACTTGTATTTGTGTTTTTTTTTAATAACAACTCCAAATTTGAAAAGTTATTCCCAAAACCACGCTATTTTCCTCCTCCATTTTCTAATTAGATACCCCACCGCCCACACCTTGCTTTAGGCTCGCTCAACGGTTTATTAGCCCCCCTGCGTTACCCAGGAAATAATCCGCGGCTAATCTTCCTAATCCGCTGCCCTTCCCTACCTACCTACCCTCCCACCCGTAATTTAACTGAATCATTTTTTTTATTAAAGAGGAAACTACCTAATGCGCGTTAAGGTAAAATAAATATAATTACCGCGGTAGGGGTGTGTGTGTGGGGGGGGGGGGGGCAACTTTTAAATTCAATCATTTGCTCTTTACCCAACTTAGTTTAGCATTCCAGCTGCATAGCGAACTAAATAAAAACATCAACAAATACCCCCGATTGTCGCAAAATCGAGACATCCCACTTTTGTCTTCTTCTTTTTTTATCATATTATTCATGGTACCCAACCGCCAATACCAAAATTAAGAATAGGAGGCTAATAATTAGTAGTACTCTATCCCAATCGATTTAGGTGTTATGTTTAGAGCATTGGCCCTGTAAACGAAGGAAGCGGACGCAGTTATGGAGGGGGAGATGAGGGAAGGGGGATAGCATATAGACCTAAACTAAACTCAACAAACAATGGAAGGGGGGGGGGGAGGGGAGCATATACACCTAAGCTCCACAAACATAAATCGGGTAAAACTCCTCTCGATCCCCTCGCCCTTCCAATGCACCAAAGAGGTATAACGGATATATTTGTAATAAGCCGAGGGTCACTTTTTCCCCCTCGCCCTTCCGGTCATCAAAGGGCTATAACTTAATAACTTATATATTTGTAAAAAGCTGAGACCCCCCCCCCCCCCCCCTCCACACACACACCACTGACGTTCTTTATTTATACGTGATAATAGGCCAAACCTAAATCGACTACATGTAAGTTCCCACAAACCTAGCCTAACCTAAGCTCCCCATACATACGTCCCACCCCTTCCACTGAATAGGCCCACCCTAAATCAGCCAAACCTAGCTTCCCCAAACCTGACCTAAACTAACCTAACCTAAATCGGGTAAAACTAACACCCTCAAACCTAAATCGGCTAAACGTAAGTTCCCCAAACCTAACCTAACCTAAATCTGGTAAAACTAAGATCCCCAAACCTAAATCGGCTAAACCTAAGTTCCGACCAACCTAACCTAAACCTAAGCACCCCAAATATACCCCCCCCCCCCTCCTTTCCAATGAAAAAGACCACCCTAAATCGGCTAAACGTAAGTTCCCCAAACCTAACCTAACCTAACCTAAATCTGGTAAAACTAAGATCCCCAAACCTAAATCGGCTAAACCTAAGTTCCGACCAACCTAAGCCTAAGCGCCCCCCCCCTCCCTCCCTTTCCCCTGACTCTTAATATTTCCACGTGTCACTAAGCCATAGGCCCCCCGTTCATTTCTATTCGATCTTTTTTTTTACATATGAAATTCCACAAATAGAAAACCGAATGTAAACTACAATTTTTGGACGCCCTTTCGAATGGTACAATTTGCGAAACTCTACGCCCCTAACTTTTCGGGATATTAGCCAAAATTGGCCGAAATCCGTTAGCTTGGAACGCTTAAACTCGTTTTTTGTCGTTAAAAAGAATGCCCTGATAATGAAAATTATACAGCATAAGCAGACTAAGTCGACCTTCCCTTGACCCAAGTTTTAAAAAATTCTATTTATTTTTTCTATATTAAAATCTATTAAAATTTAATAGCGGCGAGGACAGAAAGACTAGGACTCTCTCGCCTTTTTTCTCTCACGTTAACTTGTCTGTTCCTTCTAATTTTTTAAGTTTCATAATCGTGGCATTATTATTTTTCAAACTATCATGTTTTTTTTTAATTACTCAAAACATATTATCCCGATTCAAAAGATAGTTACATTTCCGTGTTTTCCGGCCTTCGTTTTAGATAATATCCAAATTTCATATTCCTATCTCCCATAGTGACGTCGCAATCAGCGTTCGAATATATAAATTGTCGTTTTTAATTATCCTTCATAGTCTTGTGTACTTTCTATGAACTCTATACCTTACATCGCCTTAAAAATCGAATGCAATCGAAACTACAAATCCGAATCGAACCGGGGTTTCGAGCCAGAGGAGTGAAAATATAGGTCTTCCCCAACCCCCATACCGAGTTTGGCGTTCCTAGGTACCATCTAGCCCCCCCCCCCCTCCCCCATTTCGAAGAGAGGTCTTACGATTAAAAATGGCCCAAATCTAGTCTACCCGCCTTAATTTAAACGACCGTAAAAGCTTTACTAATTAAGTCAGTTTAAATGCGTTAATGGTTCCTTATTAGGAATGGAATGCCTTATCTAGCTATATGCGTGGCTTCCTGATACGACGTATACTAACGGTTCAGCTCGATTGGAAGTGACGAAACGTGCGAAAATTAAACGTCGTACGGTTGTTGGCAATCCGATAACACTTATTTATTATAACCTTTTTATACTTTTTCTTATAGATTTATAAATTAAATTTCATCGCGCTTTTAATTAATGCGTAACATATAGGTTTTCACGCAAAATTAATCTCACACCGCGGCCCCAAAGTTAGGCGGTGTTGAGCCATTTCACTAAATTTTAAAAAACTTAAGCGACCATAGCGGCCAAAAGATTGGAAATTACAAATGATTTATTGGGATTAATTTTGTATAGCTAATGATTTCACATCTATTATTATAATTAAATGTATCCTAGATTGAATTACGACTGAACAGTGATGCAAAAACCCAAAAATTAGTCTCGTTTTTTCGCCATCATTTTGGGTTCCGAACCAGAATGGACCTGTTTCTATGAGATATAGCTGATTTTTACATAAATTCAAATAGTAGCAAAGTCCTATGCACTCTAAGGATATTGATATACTTTTAACGTATGTTTATAAATAAGGGATCTATAGGCGATTATTCGACGATGGTTCACGGTATTCGTCTCGCGTTCGTCTTCTTGACTAACAGCGGGAGGACAGTGAAACTTATGTCGTTCAAATCGGTCAATTAGTTAAAAAGTTATTAGCCCCCTATCTCCGACACCCTCCAACCTAGATTCACGGCACCTATACCTAAGTTTCCCAAACCTAAATAACTAAACCTAAGTTTCCCAAACCTAAAACTGCTAAACTTAAGTTTCCAAACCTAAGTTTGGTAAACTTAAATTAGTTAAACCTTACCACCTGCCCACAACCCTACCGACATATCCCCATGCACTCCTTAGCACCCAACACGCCTACTGCCTTACCCCACCTCAATCACAGTTACACCCACGTTAGGTTAATAATATCTTAGAATTTGAGCAGTTATTATTAAAAAGAGGAAAGTTGCAAACCCCCTTGGCCCCACCTTAGGTTAATAATATCTTAGAATTTGAGCAGTTATTATTAAAACGAGGAAAGTTGCAAACCCCCTAGCCCCACGTTAGGTTAATAATATCTTAGATTTGAGCAGTTATTATAAAACGCTGAAAGTTGCAAACACCCCCCCCCCCCCCCAGCCCCACGTTAGGTTAATAATATCTTAGAATTTGAGCAGTTATTATTAAAACCAGGAAAGTTGCAGCATAACGTAACCTCTTTCCGCCATCTCTAGTCTATAAGGGAATTATGTAACTCGCAGCGTACCCCCTTAAACTAACTACGTTACGCGTCAACCTTCCTCGTTTAATCAATAACTGCTCAACTTCTGAGTTATCATTTAAAAGCCGAGGACTAGTAGTACACCGCGCTCGAGTTGCGCAATGAATAAAATTAAAAATTAAAAGAAGACCAAAATAGGGTGTCTTGATTTTGAGGGAATCGTGGTTGTTTGTAGATGTTTTTCTTTTATATATAGACAAGCCATACTTCGTATTCTTTCTTACAGAAAGAACTTGGTTCCACAGGCACTCCTTCGGCGTGTAGCCTACGGCCTTTTTGGTATTTTAAACAGCTTTTTTTTCCATCCTTTATAGACTCTTTATTTTAACACCCTGAACACCTTTTTCAACATATTAACCCTGAAACATTTTGTTAAAGTTATTTCACCTTTTATTATAGTCTTTATCCCTTGAAGATTTATATATAGTTGAGAATTTTCCCAACCCTTTTTTCAACTTAGAAACCCTGAAACCTTTTGTTTTAGTTACTTCACCCGGTTTGATATATATATATATATATATATATATATATATATATATATATAAACCTTCGTCAGATCTCTTTTTTCATCTAAATTTGTTTTATATACGAAATGATTGTAAAAAAGCGCCAAAGCACTAATTTTAATACTTTTTTTTAACTTCACGATTTGTATGTTTTTTTCATTCCAAATCCTTCGCTAATTATATTTATTTTTTCTGAAATCTTAGAAAGCACTTTGATAAAAGCTCGAAACATACAAAAAACAGCCCTGCGACTAAAAGTTTCAAATAAACCTAAACATTTCAGCACTTTAAAAAAATTACCAAGTTAAATTCTATAGTTAAGGACATGCATTCATGTAAACACCATCTGGGGTTTGGTTAGGCGTCTAAAGGATGGCGAGTGGGGGGAGGTGGGTATTCGCTGGATGGAGAAGGAGGAGGCCCAATTCGTGGTTAACCCAGTTTGTCCATCCCCCTTAAATAGGAAAAACCGTAGTAGCCTTACACTCCCTCGATTTTCCTAGGATACATAGTGAAGAGGAGGGGGGGGGGGGGGGGTCTTTGCCCAACAGCTTCTTTTTTTTTAAATTAAACATTTATATGCTCAGGTTCGCAATTAATTCTTTTAAAAATCCTAATCTAATTATACACGATCTCGCCCCTTTTTTACGCACCTAGTAGTTTCCTCTTTTATAAACTGCCATTCATGTAAATATCGTCGGTTAGTCGCCTAACCTCAAGATATTAAGACCCGTCCGGGTTGGGAATGACACTTTCAACTGGAACTTACCCCGCCCCTTAAGCTATGGCGCGGGGGGGGGGGACTAACCGGATGGAGGAATAATTCGTGTTGACCCCCAAGATGTTACCACCTATCGTTGGAATTACACTTAAAAAGTGTGTATCACCCTCCTTCCTTGCTTCCTTTGAGCAGTTAAGCTCCGACGGGTGGGGTTTACTTGCACGATGGAACGCTGCCCGTTGAACACTGTTAACTACATCGGGGGCGGATAGTCCCACCCGTGTGTAACAATGAATTTATGTGGTTTGTTGTTTAATATTCCTAATATTCGTGAAAGTAAAATAATGCGTTAACGATTATCTTCCAATTCATAAAAAAAGATTATAGCTAAAAGCGATTGTGATTTACGTACTAATAATTATTAGCCCCATCTTGTTTTACTTACTTGGGGGTGGGGGGGTCTTATTCGTTATCTCTTCTTTGTTCGTTTTGGTTGTTCTTCTTTCTTTATGTTCGTATCCACCCGAGCGTGGGATTCCTTGTTTTTTTTGTTTCTAATAACAATTCATAATTTGAGTAATTATTATTATTAAAAAAATAACAGTTATGCGACAACCGGTAACCCTATGTCCTCCTCCCTTTTCTACTTAGATGTCCCGCCCACGCCTTGCTTTTGGTTCGGTAAATGGTTTATTAACCACACAGCCTCTTCAAAGTTGACCTTTTTTATAGGGGGATAATTGTACGGTCATTAAATTTATGACCGGGCTTATGTGCTTGAATTAGCTTATAACATATGGAATCCAAATGGTGCCACAATCCTCTACGTTTTGGGGTGTGTGTGTGTTTTTTTTTTTTTTTTAAGCCCCCCCCCCCCCCCCCCCCCCTTCTTGAACCGATAGGGTTGAAATGAGGTCAGGATGTAGTAAACTGATCGGTGAGTTCCCACCTCAAACCACATGTCTTAACCTCTGTGGTCAACCGGGGTTACCCACGAAATCAGCCGCGGCTCCCTTCCCCTCCTCCCAACACACACCTAGTTTAACTGAATGTAGTGCGTAATAAGGGTAAAATCGTGTGTATTACCAGGGGAGGAGGGGTTATCATTGAATTCATTTTCCACTAGGTAGCTTAGCAATGACTCAACGTTCTGGGTGATCTGCAATTGAAAGTGCGATTCCACGCACTGTTGGCCACTGGGGTTCAATATATTATAAATCAGAAACTGCCAACCTAACCCAAATTTGACCTTTTTCTTTAAAGCGTTAATCTTGGTTAATGATTTTATTATAGTTGTATGGCAGCAAGCATTTTTCTTTCTTCGGTATCATCATCTGGTTATCTTATATCTCTTGTCCGTGCTAATCCAAACAGCGAACTATTTATACAAATCTGGCCAAATTATTATTCCTTCCATGTCCCAGTTTTATTAATATAGATTTTTTTTTTTTTCAACACTATTTCTATTAACTATTTGCCCAAGTGACATGATCACCTCTAAAACATTCGAGTGATAAGAGTGTGGCTCCAAAAGGAGCCTAGATAGAGGGTAGATTATTTATTTCTTCTCGGTTTTCTTGGGCAGAAGTACGGCTTGAATATTAGGTAAGACGCCGCCTTGCGCGATTGTAACTCCAGAAAGAAGCTTGTTCAACTCTTCATCATTGCGGATAGCCAGTTGAAGATGCCTAGGGATGATTCTGGTTTTCTTGTTATCGCGAGCAGCATTTCCTGCCAGTTCGAGAACTTCAGCAGCTAAATATTCCATAACAGCGGCCAAGTAGACCGGAGCTCCGGCACCAACGCGTTCAGCATAGTTGCCTTTTCTCAATAATCTATGAATTCGGCCCACAGGAAACTGGAGTCCCGCGCGACTAGAGCGAGTCTTAGACTTCCCCTTAACCTTTCCTCCTTTGCCACGTCCAGACATGATGAATTCGACCTATTAAATTGTAGTAAGGTACTAAAGCGCAGCAGGTAACGCGAGTGTTTAGATAGAAAAGCTTTACAGGTAAGCTATTATATAAAACACCATTAGGAGATGGCTTTCAATTTAAACTTCGGATTGTATTTAGAGCCTTGATACAAAACAAAAATCTTAGGTGGGTTTCAAAAAAACATCACCCCTCAATATGGCTCCTAAAACTTCGGGAAAGGCTGCGAAGAAAGCCGGCAAGGCTCAAAAGTCTATCGCTAAAGGCGATAAGAAGAAGAAAAGGAGGAGGAAGGAAAGTTACAGCATCTATATCTACAAGGTGTTGAAACAAGTCCATCCCGATACCGGTATTTCATCGAAAGCAATGTCCATTATGAATTCTTTCGTCAATGACATTTTCGAACGTATCGCTGCTGAAGCCTCCCGTTTGGCTCACTACAACAAGCGGTCAACAATCACTTCTCGCGAAATTCAGACCGCTGTTCGACTACTTCTCCCTGGAGAGTTAGCCAAACACGCTGTATCTGAAGGTACTAAGGCTGTTACAAAGTACACATCTTCCAAGTAAGAAGAACTTTTCCCCATATCTATCGGCTCCTTTAGGAGCCCCATTTATTTACGAAAGAGAGATACTAATTGTTTTTAGAATTTAGAAAAGCATATATAAAAGTCAGGACTGATAAAAAAAAAAAGCCGACCATACCCCATGAAGAAGGTAGAATTAATAGTGGATAGAGTTTATTAGGATAGCAACGAAAGATAGACTTTAACAAAATAGGTGAGCGGCGGTGAAATTTGTATGAAGTAGATACTACTATTCGCGTACCCCCCTTCCCCCTTCCTTTAGCCCACTGAATGTTGACCTTTTTTTTATAGGGGAGCTAATCCAAAGTTCATGAAATTTATGACCGGATGTAAAACCATTTTAGCCTAATTTAAATAATGTGCGCGACTTCGCAGTGAGATGAAACAGTAATGCGCGACAACCATTTTCTAATTAGATGTCCCGCCCACGCCTTGCTCGGTCAGCGGTTTATTAACCGCATAGCCCACTGAAAGTTGACTTTTTTTTTATAGGGGGATCATCAGTCATTTTCTACTTAGATGTACCGCTCGGTCAGCGGTTTCTTAACCATAGAGCCCACTGAAAGTGACCTTTTTTTTATAGGGGGATAATCCCACGTTCATTAAATTTGGTTTAGAGCATATGGAATGCAAATGTTACATACATACAATATACGTTTTTTTTAAAATGATGGTGGACCTAAATAGGTCCTTTTAAATAAGTCGGCGTTATTATCTTCGGGGGATAGATGGATGGTGTTCTTTAGCCTCCAAAACCATACAAAGTACGCCCTTGACGTTTAAGGGCATAAACAACATCCATGGCAGTTACAGTCTTCCTCTTGGCATGTTCTGTGTATGTAACGGCATCACGAATAACGTTTTCCAGAAAAACTTTCAAGACACCGCGTGTCTCTTCGTAGATAAGGCCAGAGATGCGCTTGACCACCACGGCGAGCGAGGCGTCGAATAGCCGGTTTGGTGATTCCTTGGATGTTATCACGAAGCACTTTACGATGGCGCTTAGCGCCTCCCTTGCCTAGGCCTTTACCACCCTTTCCTCGTCCAGTCATTGTGCAGGTTGAACTGCAAACTCACTTTTTGAGTCGATATATATAGATTTAGTTTTGACGAGCGCGGCCGGTAAAGTATGGAGACATATAGCGTTTGTTGTTCTTTGGGGGTTGTTTTATGTGTGTCGACAATTGTGAATATGTTTTACCTTTTCCGATTTCCAATTAAGTATCTTTGTACAGGAAGCATTTTCCTTGAAACTTTGAAATAACCTTATCATTGAACGTTACTTATTGTAACGGATCTTAATTTCTAATTCGGCTTGATGTAATTGTGACGGGTAAAGCCTCCGTTGCATTCTTATAAAGGGAGCGAGCTGTCGCTTGGTAAATTTTTGTTTTGTCGTCATGGCTCGTACTAAGCAGACAGCTCGCAAGTCTACCGGAGGTAAAGCTCCGCGTAAACAATTGGCCACGAAGGCAGCACGCAAATCCGCTCCTGCCACCGGAGGCGTGAAGAAACCCCACAGATATCGTCCCGGAACCGTTGCCCTTCGGGAGATCCGTCGTTACCAGAAAAGTACGGAACTATTGATTCGCAAGTTGCCTTTCCAGCGCTTGGTTCGCGAAATTGCCCAAGATTTTAAAACTGATCTTCGTTTTCAATCTTCCGCTGTAATGGCTCTACAAGAGGCCTCTGAAGCCTACTTGGTTGGTCTATTTGAGGATACCAACCTTTGCGCTATCCACGCCAAGAGAGTGACTATCATGCCCAAAGATATCCAGCTTGCAAGACGTATCCGCGGAGAACGTGCTTAGATACTTTGAATTTCCTACCTACCGACATCCCATACGTGGCCCTTTTTAGGGCCTAATTTATTTTAAGAAAGAGAGTATACAATTATGTAATATATAAGAAAATAAAAGTGTGGGGAGGGATGGTGGGATTTTCCGAGCCTTAAAAAAAAAGAAAAAAAAAAGAAGAAGACTAAAGTGTATTAATTTTGCTCAAAATGCAACTTTCCCCCCCCCCCCCTCTCTCTCTCTCTCTCTCTCTCTCTCTCTCTCTCTCTCTCTCTCCCCAAAATGAACAATAAAGTCTTTATTTTTTTTTTAGAAAAGAGACTATAGGGTGTTATAATGGGGGGGGGGGGGAATACTAAGCGCTTATGGTAATAAACTCAAAGTCAAATTTACCCGTCCCTTGCGCGAGTAATTTTCCTAAACTATCCGCCCTCCCCCGTAATTTAACTGACGATATTGCTTTATTAAAGAGGAAACTACTTGTCGCACAATAAGAACAAATTCTTATTTATTCCGAGAGGGTGGAAGTAGGCAGGAGCTTCTAGACTTACTACAGCATTCCACAACGGGGCCCAGAAATCCAATTAAAAATATATTTCGAAAACGCGCACGGGAGGGGGGGGGGGAGTAATTGGCCCACGCATTCGACAAATTGATCCATCCATCCATCCCTCCCTCTGCCTACTGAAACAGGAACATAGAAACCCAGCTCCATTTTTCTTTATCTTTTTATTCATTCTGCAACTCGAGGGCGGTATACTCCTCGTATTCCTCGGCTATTTAATAATAACTTCTAATTTAAGATATGAAAACAAGGAAGGTGGAAGCCTAGCGTGTATACTTGTATTTGTGTTTTTTTTTAATAACAACTCCAAATTTGAAAAGTTATTCCCAAAACCGAGCCTTAAAAAAAAAGAAAAAAAAAAGAAGAAGACTAAAGTGTATTAATTTTGCTCAAAATGCAACTTTCCCCCCCCCCCCCCTCTCTCTCTCT